>BPTQ01000001.1:282182506-282247421 GCA_019973895.1 Chrysanthemum seticuspe
TTGGTGATTTTACTTTTGAAATTATGTGCTCAGGGACTATTTCTGACAATTTTTGAAACTTGGGGGACTGAAACTGCCAATTATGCAAACTTTGCTCATTTTTCATCTGATTTTAAACATTTTGCATCTGAAACATATAAAATGCAATTTTGTGATATTTTCAGTATTTTGATGCATTTCTGAGCATTTTTAGACGTTTTGCAGTTCAGATTTAACCAAAAATGATGAGTATTTACACACTCATCAATCCCCCACACTAAACTATTGCTAGTCCCTAGCAATCTTTTGAGAAAAACTTAATGGATTTCATCTCTTTACCAAAAGCCATTACTTCTGGAGTAGCCAAATGTTTCAGTTCAAGTAAGAACCATGGTACACTGATAACCATGTGATTTTGAGCAAACCACCAGCTTCCAACGGATTTGATTTGTCTTTACCAGAAGCCGTTTGCTCTGGACTAGCCAACTCTTAGATAAATTATCAATATTATCTTTGGTGAGCTGATTACCAATTATGGTTTTTCCACTGCCTTTACCACAAGCCATAAACTTGCGGGCTAGCCAACTCTTCACTTTTTAGGATATGGTGAGCTGAATACCATACAATTTTGGGCAAATTGCAAGCCGTCAACGGATTTGAGATATCTTTACCAAGAGCCGTTTGCTCATGGATTAGCCAATCCTTTTGTTTATTAAACAAGGCGGACTGATAACCAAATGAGTAAGTGCAAAACACTTACTCCAAAAAAAATTTTGGCCAAAAATGGGGGAATTGGGCGGTATAATTACATGATAAAATTCGTGAGAATTCCCCCCCACACTAGAATTGAATATTGCCCTCAATATTCAAAGTACCGGCGGTTATGCCGAAACAAAGAACGTAAAAGGGAAATACTACGGCCATTATTTGAAATGATTTTTTTTTTTTTTTTTTTTTTTTTTTTTTTTTTTACTTATATATATATAACATGTGGGGCAACTCCCCCACACTAGGGTGGTGCACATGGGTGAAAACCCATGTTTAGCTACTGTTTTTGATTATCGAGTCGCTAGCTTGACTCGATCCCCGCATTCATTTGTTCATGGGGAAAGTAACGTGGAAAACCAATCTCGATCGGACTTTCGTTCACAATGTTAATAAACAGATGAACATCAGAAAGTTCCACACCGACGAGATATAACCGCGGTATTGTTAATAGTAGAAACTATAAGGGATGATACCGGGGTCAAAGATGGTGTCCTCATTCCCGAAAGAGAAAAGGGAAAGAGCAACCACACCATCTGTGAAGAATGGAACAAAGATATGCATGAGAATGCAAGTCCATTCCTCATCAGAAAGAAGCAAATCACCATTCTTGACATTTTTAAGCTTAAACTTGAAGCTTATATGGTGATTGTCAGTAAGATGTCCGGGCGGGAGGGTGGGAAACGGTTCCTCAATCAACAGATTTTCTAGAAAAAGGATGTCCCCCTCCGAATCAAAGTAAGTATTATCAATTCCCGTTGGAATTGACTCATCACTAAGAAATGCATCGACTTCATTCCAAAAGTTGTCATCCTCCTCATCAGGAGTGAGAGAAGGGATGGAAGAGTCGGGAATAAGACTAGAAGATGATGGATCATTTTTGAGCAATTCTTTAATGGGAAGAATGTCTCCCATTGGATCACAAACATCATCATCCAATTCAGATGAAACTGAAGAGAGTTTGGTTTCATCCACAGAGTTAACAAACTCGATGCGACAAACTGATTCCGGAGGTGGGACAAGTGGTGTGCTCTTAGAGCTAGCAGTTTCCACCACTTCCGATGAAGTCTCCGAATCTAGATCATCATCATCATCAAGAATACTCTTGACTTCCCTGGTACAACTTTCAAACCATTTGTTTGAACCAGGGGTGATTTTCAAAGCTTTGAGCTCAGCATGTTTTTGAAAACTCCTCTTAACCGTGAAATTTGAGAGTGTTGCATTGAATCTTTCAGATTTGTGATCAATTGTGGCAACACTCTGTTTGTACAGAGGTTTGGAGTTCTGGTTGATATTTAACGTGAGCTCTTCATTGTCAACCCGTATGGTCAACTCTTCAGCAAACACATCAATCAGAGCACGACTCGTTCTCAAGAAAGCTCTCCCTAAGATGAGGGGAACTCTAGGATCTGCATCGAAGTCTACTACAACAAAGTCAGTAGGAAAGTGAAACTTTCCCACTTTCATCACGACATCCTCGGCTATCCCAAGTGGACGAGTTATGGTACGGTCCGCTAGCTCGAGTGTCATACAAGTGGATGAAAGTTTAGGAAGAGATAGTTTCTTCCATATTGAGAGTGGCATGAGGTTAATGCTAGCGCCAAGATCGGCCAAGGCGGAGCATTGAACCATCCCCAAGAAATCACACGGGATTAGAAATCTGCCCGGGTCTTCAAGCTTTTTGGGAAGCTTCTTGAGAAGGACCGCTGAGCATTGCTCATTGAGGGGAGTTTTAGCCATCTCTGATAGCTTATCTTTGTTGGTGAGTAAGCCTTTAAGCGTGGATGCAAATTTAGGCATTAGAACGAGAGCATCAACGAAGCTTATATCAAAGTGTAGCTCATTGAAGATTTGGAAAATTTTTTCCATTAGCTCTTTGTTTTTGTCTTTGAGCTTCTCATCATTCATTCTTGATGGGTAAGGAAGCTGACTAGACTTTTGAGCCGGGATGGAAGTGTTTTCTGGCTCAGAATTTGTCTTCGGAACTTCGGGTTCCGGACTTAAAACTTGGACTACCGAAGGTGGGACGTGTGCGGTACTTCGTGGGCTTGAATAATGCACCTTGTCCGTTGTCTCCTTGGTAACTTGACTAAATGCCACAGGAGGAGGGGGCATAGGAGTCGAAGGTCCATTGTGCGTCTTACCACTACGAGTGGTGACGGCTTTCAACTCGGCATTTGGATTAGTAATTGTATTGCTTGGGAGTCCTCCAGAAGATGATGAAGCTTGGTTCATATTCATGTTCATGAAACTGCTCATCATATTCTTCAACTCATTTGTCTGCCGAGACATTGTGGTATTAATTTCCTTTTTTAGCTCAACCCTCATGTTATTGATCTGAGTTTGCATTGAACGTATGCTTGACTCAGTAACTTTCATGAAGTCATTTGGTGGGGGAGCATGAGAAGGTTGTTGATAACTTTGCTGATTTGGAGCTTGATATGGTGGGTTGTAATTGTTCCTGTTTTGATTATTGAAATTTTGTCCTTGATTCGGAACAAAGCGATTTTGATTGCCATGGTTTTGCACAGGAGGAAAACCAGGTGGTGTCATACCGCTAGGTGCACGGTAGTGAGGATCAGCCTGTGGTCGGTATTGATTGTGGTTTACCGAAGCTACGGGAGCTTGGTAAAAGGAAGCATCGGTTGCTTGACAATCATAATACGCATGTGGACCACTACAAGTTTCACACACCTTGTTTACGGCTTTGACTGGTTCCGGTTTATGAATCTCGCTTTTGATTTCCTTAACATCCTTAATCATACAACGGATGGCATCCGTTAGAGCGGCTATCGGAGCTGCTAACTCAGAAGAGTTATTAGATGTAGAAGCAGGAGTGTTAGGAGTATTGACTTTGTTACGAGAAATAGGAACTTTTGATTTTTGCTCGCAAATCTCAATCACATCTTTAGGCTTACGATTCAAGATATTTCCACCGGCGGCTGCATTCAAAGAATCTTGATCGTTACCGTTCAACCCATTATAAAAGATATTGACTTGTTGAAGCTCCGTGAATTCATGATGGGGGCATTTCCTGAGGAGATCCTTGAATCTCTCCCATGCCTCTCCAAAGTTTTCATCGAAATTTTGACGAAATCCAGAAATTTCATTTTTAAGATTAGTCGTCTTTGATGGAGGAAAGAAATGATTGACAAACTTTTGAACAAGTTCCTCCCAAGTTTCGATGGATCGAGGGGGTTCTTTTTCCAGCCAAATCCGGGCTGTCCCCTCAAGTGAGAATGGAAATAGCATCAACTTGATGACTTTTTGTGACACATCCTTGTAATTGATAGTGGAAGTCAACTTGTTAAACCAACGGATGTGTGCATACGGGTCTTCTCGGTCAAACCCGTGGAATTGATTTGTAGACACAAGTTGGATCAAATGTGTCTTCAATTCAAAGTGATCAGAATTGATTACTGGTAGAATGATGGCATCTCCATAACCCTCGGTGGGTGCTTGGAGCATTTCCGCCATAGTTCGTTCGTCTGCCATATTTTTGTTTGAAATAGTTCGAATCTCGGGTTCGACTATTTGGGCAGCACGTCTACGAGAACGTCTTCTAGGAATTTCTGCTAGATCACGCAAAGGACTCAATGATCTAGAAGAACGAGTGCGCATGCACTAGAATTAACTCTAAGGGACCTCAGAGTTAAGGAGAGAAATGGGAATTATGAAATTGGTGAAAATGGGGTAAGGAGAATCTTTTTGGGTTTTCTGGTTCTGACAAGTATATATAACAACAAATCCAATTAAAACAAGATCGAGGCAAAACAACAGTGAACTTAAACCAATAATCACAAGATGAGTGGCTTCTTTGAAAAAGGTACACCACTATCAAGGACACAAAGGCAAGTTTTAAATCTTTGGTTCGGGAACTTATTATGGTCGAACCCCCAGTTAGGTAGTACACTGCCTTGGTTTGCGGTGGTAAGATTTTATGTTGTTATTATTAAACTCAGAAAACGACAAATCTTTTTGTATTTTTATATTCGATACATATATAGAAACAAAAGGAAAATATTTTTGTGTTTTATACGTTTTTGGCTGTTTTTGGGTTTTTGGATTTTTTATAGAAATATATATATAGATATAGATAGATGGTATGAACAAGGAGTGAATATTCAAACTACTAATCTGCTTAACGTAAGACAATTAGCACAGCTCCCCGGCAGCGGCGCCAAAATTTGATCTGTGCAAAACCGTCAAGTTTTCTCACACAAACCAGCCACTTGTGAATGGCTGACCGTAAGAAACTTAAAACAGATTAAGCACAAATGCAATGAAGTCCAGGAGAGTATAGTGTTTCCCTAGGTCGTTATGTCCCAACGAGCCGTGCGATAATAGTCAGACGTTTAGTGATCGAGAAGATTTGAACAGATACAGAGATTTGATGGATTATAACTACAGAGAAAGCCAACAAATTACAACGGCTTAAATGCAAATTAAAGGAAATTAAAAAGATAAAATCTATTAAATAAACGCTATCACTATTTTTACAATGATGTTTTTGTTTTTATGTTTTTATAAAACTGAATTAAAAACTACGCGACGTACAAATAAAAACGTGAAACTTACACAATATTAACCCTAAAAATATGAAAATGATATTTTTACAAACCTAATGATAAAAGAAAATATTTAGAAAAAGAAAATTATTTTTATAACTAATTATCTAATTATTATTAATTAAAAACTATTTTTATCTATTTAATAATTACCTAAAATACAAGAAATTAGAAAACAAAGCTAGAAAAATAAAATTATGAATTGGAAAAGTCTAAAATATCAAAATAGAATTTTCAAAACTATTTTTGTATTTTTCTGATTATTTTTCTATTTTTTATGAATTTTAAACTATTAAAAACTAATTAAATTACTAAAAATTACAAAATAAACTATGAAAAATCTGGAAAATTACTTTTTTTACTTTTTATATTTATCTAAACCTAAGAAAAATGAAAAATTATTTTTTTGAACCTTTTCTTAATTTTTTTGTATTAAATGCTATTTAAAAGTGCTTAAAAACTAATTTAAATTAAGAAAAATAGCAAATCAACTTAGAAAAATCTGAAAATTTCAGGAAAACTCTAAAATTATATTTGGAAACTAGGAAAAATGGAAAAACAGGCACTTATGTGGAGAAATTGAGAACTGATGCACAAATGCTTATTATTAAGCACTCCAAATAAGCCATATGAACAAGATAAGCTACCAACTGTTTACAAAAGTTCTAAACTGCTAAATTAACTAAAATGCAACTAAGAACAACAAGCTACAGCTACTGAATTGCCAGATAGCACAGATTTGATGTCTATGAGTTTCAAGCTAAAACAGATTCTGAGTAGCAAGTTTGAACACAAGCACAAGCTTAAAAATAAGCTCAAACTGAAAACTACCAATTGGAACCTAAAGCAGACCTGGTTGAGATCAAGTGCACCAAAAATCAGACTATGGGAAGCTCTAATGAGCTCTGTGCATAAGCTGCAATATCTGAGAAAACACTCAGTGTAACTGAGAGTTTGGAGCAGGGCACTTGGTGCTAACAAGAGAAGCTTGTTTGAAACCTTTAAAAAATTTATAAAATTATACTAAAATGGTGATAAGAAAGAGGACCAGCTGAAGTTTATGAAATGCCAAGTCTCACTTGATGTAGCTCAAAATTGAACTCATGAAAAATCCTTGCAACTGAGCTCAAAACAGGTTTTAGCAATTTTGACTTTTGACAAAAGTGATGAACTTTGACCAAAATGGATTTTGAATCCAATTTTATTACTGATGTAGATGTTATATGCTGTTATGAACCTAATGCAATCAATGTTATAGACTTCTAAACACAAAACAATGATTTTGCAATCCTAAAATCTCAACAGTGGACAGTAAGACAGATTTTAAGGCATTTTTGACTTTTTGAACTAGCATGCACCAAATAATAACTCAAATGTGCTCAAATGAACTTAAGAAACATGAACTGACAATAAGTGTTCACTGAACAAGCCTTAAGGGCAGTTTAAGCTCTGAACCAAACACCCCTTATTTCAACTGATTTACAACAAAACAGATTTAAACCATGATCCAACTTGATATTATGATCAAACTAACTTAATATAACTGAATTACTACTATTTAAACAGGTTTTAACAGATTTAAACTACAAATACTGATTATGCTAAGAGACTTGAACTTGACTTACAAATGTCCAAAGCCACAATGGCTTGCCAAAAGTGAAACCAAGGACCTCTAACCTATTGTATCCAACCAAGCTAACTGTAAATCACCCCATTTCCATGGCTGCATCAATTTTTACCCCTTCTGCATCAGTTTTACCCATTTTTGACTTTTCTTGACCAAACTCCAAACTGCTGGAAACTTAAATATAGGCCCACAAAAAGCTATGAGGAGCTTAAATGAGCTTGTGTGAGCTTAAAAACAAGCTAATAAGGGCTTTTGCATAAGACTTTGAAACTGAAAATTTCAACAGTGAACTAAAAATATGAAACTTGAACGAAATCTAGAATTAACACTTGAATTGAACTTATATTGATGAGATAACTTTAGTTTCAATACATGGATACAAAAGATAACAATTTAAAGCTTAATTTAAAACATAGTTATAAAAACGACATACAATTTTAAATTTAAACTAACTACTGCCTCTCTTCTTCTTCTTCTTCCCTTTTTATACACCAAAGCCCTTTTTCTCTCTCTTCTGAGTGAATCCCAGCAGAAATCAGAGCCATTGGATGGCTAGAATTCATCTTGGCCTTTGATTCATTTTTGGCGGGAAATTTTGTTTTGACAGTTGCTCTGTGAAATAGCTAGTAGGGGGGGTGCATTTATTGTAGTGGGTAAGGTAGGTGAGTATGATGAGGAGGGGGGTGGAAAGGTGATGGGAGAGTGGGAATATTGCCTGAGTTGCAGGCATCAAGTGGGGAAGGAGACAGGTGTACAGTGGATGGTGGGAAAGTCTGTTGTTTGACTTTGGTTGACCAAAGGTCCAAAATAGGAAGGGGTCCAAAGGTTGGCAGGGGGTCAAGGGTTATTGGCAGGGTCCATTTGGTTGTGATAGGGTCCAAGGGTCAAAAAGGGGTTTAATAACATAGGGACTTGTTGTGCAATTTCTGAAACTGTAGGGACCTAGGCTGCCAATATCTCAAAGTTGATCCAAGGGCTGAATTTGACAAGTATCAATAGTTCAAGGACCAAAGCTGACATTTTCACATTTTCCAGGGACCAATTTTGCCAATTTTGAAACTTGAAGGACCAATTTGTAATTTTCTCAAACTTTTGATATTTTTCACCAAAGGACTAAATTTGACAACTTATGATTTTAAAAGGACCTTTGGTGATTTTACTTTTGAAATTATGTGCTCAGGGACTATTTCTGACAATTTTTGAAACTTGGGGGACTGAAACTGCCAATTATGCAAACTTTACTCATTTTTCATCTGATTTTAAACATTTTGCATCTGAAACATATAAAATGCAATTTTGTGATATTTTCAGTATTTTGATGCATTTCTGAGCATTTTTAGACGTTTTGCAGTTCAGATTTAACCAAAAATGATGAGTATTTACACACTCATCATTGGTTCATTTTCAACCATAAAAGAAACAAAATCGGGTCCAAATGATTTCTCGGTTCTTGCCCTTTTGCTTCTTCTAGGTTCAACCTCTTCTTCCTCAGTTTTATCTTGTCTCTCATCTTGGAGATCATTATCAGCTCGTTGTCTCTTATCTTGGACAACTTCGTCATCTATTCTAGATGAATTTCCTGTTTCCTTCGTTAAACAAGGAAATATAGTTTCAAAGAATGAAGCATTCCTTGATTCCATTACTGTACCCTTTTGTATATCCGGATTTTTCGAATCATGTACAATGAAACGATAAGCACTGCTATTCTTAGCATATCCGATGAATATACAATCAACAGATTTAGGTCAAATCTTTTGGGCCTTGGGAGTCGGTATAGCTACCTTTGCTAGACACCCCCACACTCGTAAGTACTGGTATGATGGTTTCCTTACGAGGTATCTTATTTAAAAGATAAGTAGTCGTTAGAATGGCTTCCCCCCATATGTACCGGCTTAGACCAGAACTTATCAACATGGCATTAACCATTTATTTCAAGGTACGGTTCTTCCTTTCGGCAATACCGTTCTGCTGAGGTGAATAAGGAACAATGAACTCGTGTCTGATTCCATGTTTTGCACATAGATCAGCGAATGAAGACACATATTCACCTCCTCTATCACTTCGTACCACCTTGATTTTCTTACTAAGTTGATTCTCAACTTCGTTTTGTATAGAACAAACTTGTCTATAGCTTCATCTTTACTTTTCAGTAAGTAAACATACCAATACTTTGTACAATCATCAATAAACGTGATAAAGTACTTATTGCCACCTTTTGTGGGTAGTGATTTCAAATCACATATGTCAGTGTGTATCATATCAAGTGGTTCGATTTTTCGTTCAACCGATTTAAAAGATGATCTTGTAAGTTTGGCTTCAACACAAGTTTCACATTTATATTTTGAGTCAATTTGGAAATTAGGTATGCAATTAAATTTAATCAAACGACGCATTGAATTAAAATTTACATGTCCAAAACGGCCATGCCACATATTAGAAGACTCAATCAAGTAAGCAGAAGAATTCATTTTTTTGATATCATTCTTAACAACCATTACATAAAGCTTAAACATACCATTCAGGGCATATCCCCTACCAACATACATTTGATTCTTAGACAGAACAAACTTGTCAGACTAAAAAACAAGACGAAAACCAAACTTGTTCAACAGCCAACCAGACACAAGATTCTTGCGAATCTCTGGAACATACAAGACATTAGTCAACTTGAGCTCTTTCTCGGATGTCATCTTCAAGATTACATCTCCTTTGCCCTTGATATCAGCAGTTGCAGAGTTGCCCATGTACAACTTCTCTCCATTATCAACCGCTCTGAAAGAGTGAAACATACTCTTATCAGCACACACATGACGGGTAGCCCCAATATCAACCCACCATTCCCTGTTGTTGGAACCTACCAGGTTAACTTCAGAGATCATGGCAATGACGTCAGACACCATAGCAATCATGTCCACATCTTCATTCACCATATTAGCCTGGCGTGGAGTCACCCGCTTCGGCATCTTACAATTAGCAGCACGGTGACCCGGCTGGTCACAATTGAAACACACCCCTTGGAACTTCTGTTTCACAATTGCAGCTTTATGATCGAGGTACTCAGACTTCCCTTTGATCTTCTTGTCATTCTTTCCTTTTCCTTTGCCTTTACCTTTGACATTGGACTTTGAAGATGACGAAGCATGCTCAACCATATTTGCCTTGGCAGAATCAGGTGTATAAGTGTTTTTCTGAGCCAGCTTGTTGTCCTCTTCAATACGAAGACGAACAACCAAGTCTTCAACACTCATCTCCTTTTGCTTATGCTTCAGGTAGTTCTTGAATTCTACCCAGCTTGGAGGTAACTTTTCAATAATAGCAGCAACTTGAAAAGTTTCACCCAAGGTCATTCCCTTAGCATGAATGTCGTGTAGCAAAACCTGCAGATCCTGAACCTGACTCATCACATTCTTTGAATCAACCATCTTGTAATCCAAAAAACTAGCTACCACGAACTTCTTTGTACCAACATCCTCAGTTTTGTACTTGCGTTCCAATGACTCCCATAATTCTTTGGCAGTCTTAGTCTTGCAGTACACGTTGTACAAAGAGTGGCTCTATGAACACTGTTCTTGAGAACCCATTGTCCCTGAAATTATTTTTTGAGTTAATTACTTAAATAGACAAAAAAAAAAAAAAAAGAAAAAAAAAATATTGATTTCAAGCTTATAGACTTGGCGATTTTTTTTTTCAAAAAGAGAAAGTCGAGCAAAATTACAGTGAAGTCGAGCAAAAAAAAAAGTCGCGCAACCTTTTGCTCTATATATATATATATATATATATATATATATATATATATATATATATATATATATATATATATATATATATATATATATATTTACCACAGTCTATAAAGCAGATAAAAAATTTCTCTACTTCTATATAAGTCATTTGCCTTTTAAAAATGAGTAAAATACTTAGAAAAAAAAACACGTCAAATGAGGTAAATAAGCTTTCAAGAGAGACGGTGCTTGTATTTTCGAAAAAACAAAGACGAAACATGTAATTTGACTAAACCACAAAAACAATTTTTGCAATTTACTCAATAATATAAAATGAAAAAATCTTTTTAAACAATGAAAAACTAAATATAAAAATCACGGAGAGAAATGCAGTGAATTGAACCTTAGGCCTTAGAGCACATGCAAGGACTCAATAACACGTTATTGGTATGCCAAATCAGCGCCACATCATATACCTCCCAATAACACACCAATAACTCAAACAACCTTCCCTCATAACACACCACTAACATCACCTGTAGGTCCGGCAAAATAGCTCACCAAATATACCACTCACTCACAATAAAAAAAACACACACACACAAAAGGTGCATTTGGCTTGAGCTAGTGGAGTGGCTCAAAACACAAAAGAGTTCATTTGGCATGTTGGTCGGTAAGGTTGACACACAAATGGTTCACCAACGGCTCACCAATGGCACCTCATACCTTGTGCTCTAAGTTACAATTCATTTACCAACGGACCATCATTCATATCTTTCTACTTCTATTCCACAAAAAGGTCTACTTCTATTTAACATACACCAGCTAGCAACTCCGTATAACCCAACAACAAACATAAAAAAATAGTCAAGAGTAAACCCATAACAAAAGTCAACAAAAATGGCAGCGGCGGCGGCGCGTGTGGTGGCGAGTGTAAAGTTAGCTCAGCCGGTGACATTTGTGACGGGAAATGCAAAGAAGCTTGAAGAAGTTAAAGTTATATTGGGGCAATCTATACCTTTTCAGTCCTTAAAACTCGACTGTAAGTAATTAAAATTGTCATTTATTCAATAATTAATTAAGTATTGTGTTATTAATTAATTGGTTGGTTTATTTATCAGTGCCAGAATTGCAAGGTGATCCGGAGGATATTTCTAAAGAGAAAGCAAGATTAGCTGCTAACCAGGTACATACATACATTTTTTTTGAAGGATTCTATGTTTTTTTAAAGGATTTTATGGTTTTATGAAGGTTTGATTTTATTTTTAGGTTTTATGTTTTTTGTAAGGTTTTGTGTTTCTGTAAGGTTTTAAGGTAGCGTTGAGTTGTAGAAATTTTTTGTTGTTTTTCTGTTTCTAGATTCTTTGAGAAGGGAATGGTTTTTCTTCGCTAGAGAAGAGTTTGAGAAATTTGAAAACCCGTTTAGATTGAGTTATATTTTTCATTTTTTAAAAAGATGAAAATATTACCTCGGATTGCGACGGTGGGCGGTGGCGGTAGGCGGTAACGGTGAGGATGGAAGGTGGAAATGTTACCAATGGTGAAAATCCCTTTTTTTTTTGTTAAGAGAGGAAAAAGTGGAGAAGGGTAGAATCGGGTTTTCATTCTTCTAGTTAAAATTTGGAAAGTGAGAATTTCACTTTTTTAAAAATTGTTAGGAAAAAAGTGTGATTAAACGGTTTTCAGTTTTTCCAATTTCCTATGAAAAATTTCCTTAAAAAATAGGATGTTTTTCACCAACTAAACACAAAACACACCCCTAGGGTTTCTTAAGTTTCTACTCGTAAGTTGTTATTAAGGTTTGATGTTTTTTAAAGGTTTGTGTTTTTAGTAAGGTTTTATGTTTCTTTATAAAGAAGGTTTTATGTTTTTATTAAGATTTTGATGTTAGAGTGTGTTTTGCGTGCAGGTGAAAGGACCCGTGTTGGTGGAAGATACATGTCTTTGTTTCAATGCTCTCAAGGGTTTACCCGGTTAGTCATTTTACTATCTACATTCTTGTTCATTAAATCAATCAGTTTAATAACCGGAAATACGAATACGTACTGTTCCTTTTTCTATTTGTAGCCATCTGCATGTGTTTGTTTACTGTCTTAATGAACAAATATAAACAAACACATACATGCTTATTTCTTATCAAATAAACACGACACAATAACGTGTTTGTATATACGCGTAGTTCATTTACCTAACATACTTCTGCCTATAACATCTTGATAATATGTTTTGTTTGCAGGGCCTTACATGTAAGTCTCCCTTGCTGCACTTTCTTATTTCACTTGAAGTTGAAGGTGATGTTTAATAGCTTTTCGTTAAATTGTCTTTCATAAAAGCATTGGGTCACAACTTGAATCATGCACACTTTCTTTCGAATCTTGGTTATAGTAATTGGTTCTCAAAGACTTACTGTTAAAATCAGATACCTGAACACTGGTAAGCTGCTTATTGCGACATTAAGTTTACAGCACATTCGTACATCCCTTAGGCTGGCCCCAATAGAACAAATCGAGTGTCGATCGAGACAATGTAGGCGATCGAGTTGCTGTGGTGAAATCGATCGCCAACAAAAGAAGAAGGAATGGATCGTCTGGCCGATCGAGACAAATGCTATGTTACCGTTTAATATTTAATCCAACCGTTGCATATCCAAAAAAAAAAAAAAAAAAAACATTACCGTTTATTATTAAAAAAAATAAAAAAAAATACTACTAAAACTACCCTATAAATACACAACATATTTACACACTAAACTCACAAATCTCACAATTCTCTCTATCAAAAATCTCACAATCCTCTCTATCAAAAATGTCTAAGAAAACACCACAAACCAAAGGCCGAAAATCCCGTTTGGCACCCAGCATATTTTAACACCGGATCCGAATATCCGGTTAACCGGTGTCTCACCAAGAATCAATTTCCAACCCCCTGCTTTCGAATATCAGGCTGCCCCCAGTAGGGGGATTCAATCCCCTTACTTTTCACTGCCACGTCAGCTTTCTCTCTCCAGCGACCTTTAGGCGATTAGGTGCCCCAGTAAGGGCGACCAAGTTCATTTAAAAAAAAAAATAAAAAAAAAACATTTTTAACACAAAATAAAATTTCATTAATAATTAAAACGTTACATAATAATTAAAAAAAAATTAAAACATTACGAAACTTATTAAAACATTACAACACTTATTAAAAATCTAGGTTGTGGCATGCCTTGATCTCGTCTTTGAGTTTCTGCATTGTTTGTTGTTGTACTGCGGGCAAAGATTCGTCGATTGGCGTGCAATAGAACATGAGATATGTATCATATTTCTTTTGTCGCTCAAATTCAAGTTTTTGTTCTTCTAGTGCCAATTTTTTGTCTTCCCTTTCTTCTCTCTTTTGCTCCATCTCCAACACCAGTTGCCGTTGTTCTAGCTCTTTCTTCTTCAAATCATAGTATTCGTCTGCCAGCTCCTTCTTCTGTCCGAATGCCTTGGACTTGATCTTGTCCCATTTCTCGGCAACACCTTCCATAATCATAGCTTTCGAAAACTCCGAAGATTTCTTTTTATTCTTCTTTGCGGTATCACGACCAATTGGTTTAGCAGGCACATCCGAGTCGGTTGAAGTCCTTGCTTTTTTGCGACCCTCATCTTGGCTTAAAAAAGCCGGCATCTCATTATCCTTCCAAGCAGAATGGTCCCTCAAAATCTTCCAACAATGCTCCAAAACAAACGGATGATTACACACTAGTTGGTATTCATCACACGCTCGTGTATAAACAGTGAGGTCATTCTCACCACTTCCGTAATTCCTGTGAGCATTGTTGTAAATGGCACAAAATTGACCAACTCTAGGACGAATCCTATTTTTCCACTTTGTAATGATAGAGTTGTACGTTCTTTCTGCACCAACCTCCTTCTCAAAGTAAGCAATGACTTTCTGCCAAAATCCTTTAGCATTTTGGTTGTTTACGGTTACACTATTCTCGGATACATCACACCAAGCGTTGCACAAGGCGATCTCTTCTTCTTTTGACTAAAGCGACGAATCATTCTTGGCTTCTTTCTCGACAACCTTCTTCTTCGCCTTTGTAGCTCGTTTCTTCGGTTTGACCGGTGACGTCTCTTGTAACATCCCGCCTACTCAGACTACAATATTGTCCGCTTTGCCCGCAGGCTCACGGATTTGTTTTCGTGGCCTCATTTGAAGACTTCCCGGCAGGTCACCCAAGCCAGTACTACTCTCATATAAGCACGCTTAACTGCCAATTCCTAAGAACTCCACCCGCAGTAGACCACAAAACGCGTTGTGTCATTGTAAGGCGAATGTTATCTTATGAGCCCAGCATCTCTCCAGGCCACGGCCGATGTAGGATTTGCCTAGGGTGTTACAATCACCCCCCCCCCCCCCCCCCCCCCTTAGGGACTCATCGTCCTCTATGAGGTTTGCCCCACCATCCCGAACGGCTCAAGAGTGGCTCTGATACTACTTGTAACATCCCCCCTACTCAGACCACAATATTGTCCGCTTTGCCCGCAGGCTCACGAATTTGTTTTCGTGGCCTCATTTGAAGACTTCCCGGCAGGTCACCCAAGCCAGTACTACTCTCATATAAGCACGCTTAACTGCCAGTTCCTAAGAACTCCACCCGCAGTAGACCACAAAACGTGTAACACCCTAGGCAAATCCCACATCGGCTGTGGCCTGGAGAGATTCTGGGCTCATAAGATAACATTCGCCTTATAATGACACAACGCGTTTTGTGGTCTACTGCGGGTGGAGTTCTTAGGAACTGGCAGTTAAGCGCGCTCATGTGAGAGTAGTACTGGCTTGGGTGACCTGCCGGGAAGTCTTCAAATGAGGCCACAAAAACAAAGCCGTGAGCCTGCGGGCAAAGCGGACAATATTGTGGTCTGAGTAAGGCGGGATGTTACAAGTGGTATCAGAGCCACTCCTGAGCCGTTCGGGATGGTGGGGCAAACCTTATCGAGGACGATGAGTCCCTAAAGGGGGGTGATTGTAACACCCTAGGCAAATCCCACATCGGCTGTGGCCTGGAGAGATTCTGGGCTCATAAGATAACATTCGCCTTATAATGACACAACGCGTTTTGTGGTCTACTGCGGGTGGAGTTCTTAGGAACTGGCAGTTAAGCGTGCTCATGTGAGAGTAGTACTGGCTTGGGTGACCTGCCGGGAAGTCTTCAAATGAGGCCACAAAAACAAAGCCGTGAGCCTGCGGGCAAAGCGGACAATATTGTGGTCTGAGTAAGGCGGGATGTTACAAAACGCGTTGTGTCATTGTAAGGCGAATGTTATCTTATGAGCCCAGCATCTCTCCAGGCCACGGCCGATGTAGGATTTGCCTAGGGTGTTACATCTCTTCTCGACATTCTTCTTCTTCTACGTCATCAAGGTTAACCGAATCGTGATACGATCCATGAGCCGAACCGGTACCCGAACCGTGATACTCTTGAGCCGGATAACCCGAACTGGTTCCAACAAAAAAAGCAGGATTGTTGTATAATTTGTTCATCGAAATCAAAACCATCAAGATTGATACGGTTAACCGGAGAATATTCTTGATAATTTGAATATGAAGACGTTGATGAATCCATTGTTGGACGGTACACAGATTCGGGTGACCCATACATAGATTGGTTGCTTCGACGGGGGTGGCTTTGTTGTTGTTGTTGGATGTTTTGATACGGTGGAACAAATGGACGATTCATAAAAAATGGATTGTTAGTTTGTTGTTGTGGAGCTTGTTGGGATTGATATTCGAAAGCGGGGGGTTGGAAATTGATTCTTGGTGAGACACCGGTTAACCGGAAATTCGGATCCGGTGTTAAAATATGCGGGGCATTTTGTGCCAAACGGGATTTTCGGCCTTTGGTTTGTGGTGTTTTCTTAGACATTTTTGATAGAGAGGATTGTGAGATTTTTGATAGAGAGGATTGTGAGATTTGTGAGTTTAGTGTGTAAATATGTTGTGTATTTATAGGGTAGTTTTAGTAGTATTTTTATTATTATTTTTTTTAATAACAAACGGTAATGTTTTTTTTTTTTTTTGTTTGGATATGCAACGGTTGGATTAAATATTAAACGGTAACATAGCATTTGTCTCGATCGGCCAGACGATCCATTCCTTCTTCTTTTGTTGGCGATCGATTTCACCACAGCAACTCGATCGACACTACTCGATCGCCTACATTGTCTCGATCGACACTCGATTTGTTCTATTGGGGCCAGCCTCAATCCCAACAAGCTCCACAACAACAAACTAACAATCCATTTTTTATGAATCGTCCATTTGTTCCACCGTATCAAAACATCCAACAACAACAACAAAGCCACTCCCGTCGAAGCATTCAATTTATGTATGGGTCACCCGAATCTGTGTACCTCCAACAATGGATTCATCAACGTCTTCATATTCAAATTATCAAGAATATTCTCCGGTTAACCGTATCAATCTTGATGGTTTTGATTTCGATGAACAATTATACAACAATCCTCCTTTTTTTGTTGGAACCGGTTCGGATTATCCGGCTCAAGAGTATCACGGTTCGGGTACCGGTTCGGCTCATGGATCGTATCACGATTCGGTTAACCTTGATGACGTAGAAGAAGAAGAATGTCGAGAAGAGACGTCACCGGTCAAACCGAAGAAACGAGCTACAAAGGCGAAGAAGAAGGTTGTCGAGAAAGAAGCCAAGAATGATTCGTCGCTTTGGTCAAAAGAAGAAGTGATCGCCTTGTGCAACGCTTGGTGTGATGTATCCGAGAATAGTGTAACCGGAAACAACCAAAATGCTAAAGGATTTTGGCAAAAAGTCATTGCTTACTTTGAGAAGGAGGTTGGTGCAGAAAGAACGTACAACTCTATCATTACAAAGTGGAAAAATAGGATTCGTCCTAGAGTTGGTCAATTTTGTGCCATTTACAACAATGCTCACAGGAATTACGGAAGTGGTGAGAATGACCTCACTGTTTATACACGAGCGTGTGATGAATACCAACTAGTGTGTAATCATCCGTTTGTTTTGGAGCATTGTTGGAAGATTTTGAGGGACCATTCTGCTTGGAAGGATAATGAGATGCCAGCTTTTTTAAGCCAAGATGAGGGTCGCAAAAAAGCAAGGACTTCAACCGACTCGGATGTGCCTGCTAAACCAATTGGTCGTGATACCGCAAAGAAGAATAAAAAGAAATCTTGGGAGTTTTCGAAAGCTATGATTATGGAAGGTGTTGCCGAGAAATGGGACAAGATCAAGTCCAAGGCATTCGGGTAGAAGAAGGAGCTGGCAGACGAATACTATGATTTGAAGAAGAAAGAGCTAGAACAACGGCAACTACGAATACTATGATTTGAAGAAGAAAGAGCTAGAACAACGGCAACTGGTGTTGGAGATGGAGCAAAAGAGAGAAGAAAGGGAAGACAAAAAATTGGCACTAGAAGAACAAAAACTTGAATTTGAGCGACAAAAGAAATATGATACAGATCTCATGTTCTATTGCACGCCAATCGACGAATCTTTGCCCGCAGTACAACAACAAACAATGCAGAAACTCAAAGACGAGATCAAGGCACGCCACAACCTAGATTTTTAATAAGTGTTGTAATGTTTTAATAAGTTTCGTAATGTTTTAATTTTTTTTGAATTATTATGTAACGTTTTAATTATTAATGAAATTTTATTTTGTGTTAAAAATGTTTAAAAAAAAAAAAAGAACTTGGTCCCCCTTACTGGGGCACCTAATCGCCTGAAGGTCGCTGGAGAGAGAAAGCTGACGTGGCAGTGAAAAGTAAGGGGATTGAATCCCCCTACTGGGGGCAGCCTTAGTATGCTTGTGCAATCTGTTTACATTGTTAGAATTTCCAATATCATGATTTAAGACATCTTTTTGAGATCGGGAGTTTGGATGTCACACAGAACTTCATTTACTTCTTGGTTTATGTAAGGGTTAGTATTGTAGACACGTTTGTGGCCAAGAAGTACACCATGTTCTAGCTTGCTATTGGCCACATCGGTGGTTAGAATAGCTAAAGCTTTTATCACTTTTTGTCGGTGAATGGACAGCAAATGGTATATTGATTGTCCTTTGGATGTATGTTCTGACTTTGTTAATTTTATTTTCTCACGCGTGTTACTGGATGACAAATGCTGATCTATAGCAAGTGGTTTCTCAAGAAGCTTGGGCATGAAGGTACATAGAATAATCTTTTTATGTCGCATTTACCTTGAGGTTAATCTATAAAAAAAATAATGTTAATTAACCACTTCAATTGCGTTTGTAGGTCTAAACAATATGTTGATGGCTTATGAGGATAAATCTGCCTATGCTTTGTGTGTATTTTCTCTTGCTATTGGGCCAAATCATGAACCCATTACGTTTGTGGGAAAGACCCCGGTATGCTTTATATTATTCACTTTGTTTCCGACTATATCTGATGGTTTAAACTTTGATCTGCATGTACCTATGAATGAGCGTACTAGGTTTTGTTTTACTAGCATTTTAAATAATTCTACACACAATGTGCCCTTTCAGGGGAAGATCGTCCCTGCAAGAGGACCAAATGACTTTGGATGGGATCCAGTCTTCCAACCTGATGGTTATGATCAAACGTAAGGCCATCTCTGTTTCTATAGGACCATCTCCTTAATAGGCCAGGTGGCAGTTACAAGCAATTAACTTATAAACGGGTCTTGGATATTTCATATCTTTAACGGATTCAATGTCTCAAATCAAGTTAAGCTAAAAGAGGAACACATCAAATGGGTCAAACAGGTTGAAAGTCATATAATCGCTTGCTTGCAGTAAGACCAAACTAATTTTATGATTTATGTTGTAATAGTTATGCTGAAATGCCCAAGGAAGAAAAGAACAAGATTTCTCATCGCGGAAGAGCTCTTGCGCTAGTAAAATCCCACTTTGCTGAGGCTGGGTATGTATTCGACGCATAAGATAGGATATTATTTCTATTGGCGTATAACGCTTTAGATTCATATTGTAGTACTTCTAAACAAGATATTATAGCCGTGAGTTTCAAGTTTGTGGTTGTGATTTTCTCACTTCACATTGCTTTTTCCCAAGGAGATATCCACTGTATTTTGGGTTCAAAAACTGATGTTGCAAAATCTCTATGGTGCAAAAGCCACCTTTATGTGACTGAATGTTTGACCACATTAACAATGTGTCATTTAGTGAGTTATTTTTGGCAAGACTCGCAAGGGTGACCCATCTATCCATGTTGGATAATTCTGGTGACTCGCCTTCATTAGTACTTTGTGATTGATTGAGATGTACATTAGTAGGACAAAGTTGTGACTTTGTTTCTTCATACCTTCTCTAGAAATGTAGGCAACCAAGAGGGCTCAAATCACCAATGTGGCACCCGTCTTAGTTCTTAGTCACATGGATGACATCTGGATATGTATGATTGAGCTGTACAATGGTAAGAGCTTAAAGGACCAAATGCATCACCAACCAATCATTTCAATATCAAGTGCTGAGTTATTCTTTGATCATATTTGCTTCCTATACAAGTATACAACATCCATTATGTGATGTTCAGCCCTTAGCAAATTTTTACACAATTGATCATACTCTACCTTGTGCTCTAGCACAAATAACTTTATGCAAGCAATATACTCTTATATTCTTATCATGTAGTAACATGTACTCAACACCCTTTGGGCACCAAGAAATGGCAGCTTCACGGGTTTGCCTGGAAAGCTTTGGAGACATCTAGATAGTTTAGACGAGTTGCACCATAAAGATGCTCTGGAAGTTCATCTTGTGTATTAGCCTGCACAAATGGTC
Source organism: Chrysanthemum seticuspe (assembly GCA_019973895.1). Lineage (NCBI taxonomy): Eukaryota > Viridiplantae > Streptophyta > Magnoliopsida > Asterales > Asteraceae > Chrysanthemum > Chrysanthemum seticuspe. Next base: position 282,202,971 of record BPTQ01000001.1, read on the forward strand.
AAAATGGTTTGCTTTTATTTCTAAGGGGTCAAACGGGTAATTTATGAACTAAAATGGTTACCTGTATGACAAATGCAGTTTCACTTATTATATTATTGAAACAACTCAAAGCTGTGCTAGCTATCCCCCTTGCAAGTGCAGATGATGCCACATCGATATCAAGCTAAAATGACATAGACTAGGTTAGATTCGAAGGGCATAGTTAACTTCAATGGAACGAAAAGGAAAAAAGGGTGAATTCGTAAAGTTATACATTTACCTCGATATAGTTATTTCCACGGATATAGTTAATTTTAAGTAACTGACCCACTAGAGTGGCTCTATGAACACTTTTCTTGAGAACCCATGGTCCCTGAAATCATTTTAAAAGAAACACCTCAAATGGGCTAATACTCTTTCAAAGTGTGGCTTCAATACACATAACCTCAAGTTTAATGAATATATTAGACTATTTATCGGGAAAAAAAATGCAATTTTGGTTAATAGTAGTTTAAACTTTGAGACTCTAGTTATATATTAAAACGTTTGTCAAAAAAGTTTTCAGGTTACCCAACTGACCTGGTTCTAGGACTCTACGTGTACCAAAAAGTTAACATTTTTTTGCTTCAAACCCGTTTTAACCTGTTATCCAACCCCCTAGGTCCCCATTTTGCCACATATACTTTATGTAAAATACCCTATATGTACATATACTCACCTCAGTTACATGAGGTATGAGCTTAAACCTTGAATTTCTGAATGCGTCATCTCCTTCCACAAATTTCTCTAGTAAAGGAAGATCTTTGATAGGAGTGCATGTCATATAGTAAGATGCAATGGTATAAGTTGTTGACCCGGGAACCTAATTCATAACAGAAACCACCGAGATTAACTCAAAGTTCATATTACACTTTCTTTCTTTCCATATTTATGATGCAAATAAATTTGTGAACTTTGCTACATGGGCTTACAATCAGACAGTTACCTGAAAGTTAACAACAAAGAAGAATTCTGGACGACCATCAGCTGCAAATTTCTGCAGAATAGAATACATGAATGAAGGCGTAGCATGCTTCCTATGCAATTTAATAATATGCTATAAGTGTAAGGCACGCTAAGCCAACCTGCACAATATTTCCTGGTCGAGCAGCAAGATTATCTTCCCGCTTATCTGATCTCAGCCAATCGACAGCAACAGTTTGCATCAATGTGCTTTGAGCCGTTATCTGGATAAAAAAACACTGGAACTATACAAATTGATAGAAAAAATAGTATCTTATGACCAGCAATGCTATTGTACTTTTACTGTACGTTTGAGCTAGTAAAAAAAGGTTTTGTGTCCGTTCGGGTCATTTTGTGACCATTGTTTATGAAACTTAATAACATAATATACAATTCTCACATTTCTCTATTTCATTTGTTTAATACAGTATTACTTTTTAAACCTTGTTTTATGCGTTTTGTGGCTCCAAATGACTCGTACATGACTCAAAGTCATTCTTTGATGACTCAGATGTACAAAAAAGGTACTATTACTGACACCCACAACTGAAATAGTTTGCAAGAATTTTACGCAAAAATACTCAAAATAAAAAATTGTTGGAAGAGTCACCTTCTTATGGTCTTCAAAATAAGTTTCTCCACGAATTTGAAACAATGAAGGTTCCGGAACTGACCAACTGTTAGAAAGACTACCAGTTTGATCCTTTGGAAGAGTGAATATGAAGTCACGTAAGATACCTTCTCCCCAAACCGTTTCCTCTAAGTCTGCACATGATCATAATATAAAGCTAACACACCCAAGAAACTACCACCTTTTAGCATGAATCTTTAACCATAATAAGTGGACTTACCTGTATATTCATGCGACTTTTTCTCTAAATCATTAGCGGTGGGAGTGCACGGCTTGTCTTGAGACATATTCTGAAAATTCATGACCATGAAATTTAGCTTGTACATCATTATGCAATTAGCTTTTGAAAATACTGAGGTGTGATTCAGTACTGCACCTGAGAGTAAATATCGCTATGAAAATCTTCAAGAAAATATTCCGGAGGATCAAAGAATTCATCTGATTCATCGTCCAATTCTACAAAACCTTTGCGAGCTGAAGGGCCTTGAGACACTTCACTCTTTACATCCACATTAGAGTCTTTATTTTCATGCAACGAGAACTCAGATATGTAATCGCCTATATTCGTTTTGAAGAATTCCCTCAAAGCTGCATGTATTTATATGGAAACATATATTCAGTATAATGGAAAGATATAAACATAAACACAATATACATTTCGGAAAGCAAACCAGCTAGTCTTCCAATCATGTGAATCGAGAGAGACTGATCAGAATACTTTTGCAGGTATGATCTCCAGAGTTTCCAATCAACGTCAAGCATGTGTCTTACAACTGATTGTTTACCTTGATCCACAGGTGATATCACATACCCTCCACCTGTAAAAAAGTATTACATCATGTTATATAAGTATTCTCGTATGTTTCTTTCCAATAATCGTTATATAATAACGGAAAATTGCAAGCAGCCAACTTTGGTCGAATTATAGAAGCTGATTACATTAAATCAAAAGTTCTAAATTTCATTGGACTTTTCAGGCCAAAAGAGATACAAATTTGATCAAAGTTGGCTACGTTTTATGCAAATAGCCCGTCGCTAAAGACGGGAAGTTATTATAAGAAACTTTGACAGGATAAACTGCAATGACTGTTTGCTGTCATGTAAATTTTCATCATGCATTACTTTTAAGGTAGGCGCGGATGTAACTTTTCCGAGGAGGACAATTTTTATGATGTACAGAATGATAAAGAATAACTGCAAAAAAAAGTAAGGAAAAAAGACGTTATTAACTAGTAAAAAAACTTGAACCGAAATAAATAACAGTAACAACATACTGTATGTCCCATCGTTCTCTCTATTCCAATAACGCTGCAACAGTAAATCTCTACGCTTCATACCCCTATTGTAAGAAATAAAATTAATTGTTGTCACATGTAAACATATAACTAAATAAGTATTAACCTTACCAGGGTAACCAATCATTATTCAAAATTTTATGAATGATATCAGTGTGACCGTCTATACTTTCAATCACACTACCCTTCTCGAAACAGAAGTCCCACCTGCAGTTATATATGATTACACTTGGAATAAGTGCAAGGAACGCAATATTTTTTAAAAGTAGCCCACGCTTACTCTGATCTTGAAGAACCGAGAGACATAAGAATCTGAAAAACAACCTCTGGCGCTCCATCTATCACACCCATGGCGGCTATTGCAGGTTTGCCATTCTTACTCTACACATAAAATATAATCTTGCAACATTAACCGTGTGTTAATTGACTAAAGTTGGCAATATGATGAAAACGAGTCAGATTTTTAGTACGGTCGTTAACGGGTCAGGTCATGTCGGATTGACTCTACAACACCGTTTTGTCCCTTTCTTTATCAGAAAAGTAGTTAATCCATTATATATGATTACGAAAAGAAAATTGAAACAATTGAAATTTTATGATCTATAAGTAAACAGATATTGTATGAATCAGAAAAAACAATTTGAGCTACATTCAACCCGATTTGACATTGCCACCTCTAATACAGATCAACCTTTTTTTGGCCTTCATGATTTCTTTGTTCTTTAAATAATCTGAGACCTGAAGCAATAAGCAGACTTATAAGCGTTGAGAGTTGAACATAACAAGAAAAAAAAAATGAAAACTCTAACTTTTACCATTGTGACAGCCGAATATTGTCCAGTAAGGCGGTACATCAGCAGTTTTGTTGCGTGTAATTGATGCCAAAGAGAAGTGTGTACTAAAAGAGTTTGTATCATGTACTCTACCAAAATTGTTTGACCTGAAATAGCACTAAGTAATGCTAATAAGTGACTGTAGTCATGATTCATGAAGCTGCTATCTTTATATCTTTACCGTGAATGATGTTGATCATATTTAGCACTATCACAAATACCTTCCGGACGTTGGTTCATCTATAAATGAAAGATGTTAGTCATTAGCAGTAATTATTTTCAACTTTCAAGGTGCATCACCCATGAATAATCAGATAACCACACGATAATCAGATAATCACTATAAGCAGTTTGCACCTCTTGAGATAATTCTTGGAAGGCTTCAACCCATCCCGCAGCTTCTTCAGGATTTCGTGCTCCTAACTATTGAAGAACATGACAATTAGCTTATTAGCATATGCATACTTTGTATAAATAAAGTCTTTACCTTCACACATCTGCCGTCACTAGAAATTCCACAAATTGTGAATATATAGAAGACCTTTCCTCGAATGCTTTTTCTCCCATTGTCCGTTACAAAAATACACGAATTTACATCTGCACTTCTAACAGGATCCTGGACCATAAAACCAACATTAACTGACTAAGTTTTATGATAACATATCTCTTTGAAATGTTATGGTCAGTGTGTACCCAAGATACATATCATACTTGCAACAAGTTCAAACACACACGTACGAAAACCAAAAAAAAAAAAAACAAAACAAAGCCGAAACATGTTCAAACTCACACACACACAAAAACACGTAAAAGGTGATATAAAAACCTTGTGGAGTGAATGTGGGATAGAACTCCAGCTTTTAAACTGCTGATTACCAAGAACATAGTATCGTTTTCGCGAATATTGAAATCCAAATTTGGTGGAGCGAATTCGATACAACCAACCTTCCATTTTGTGCTCAGTTTCTAATGATTCATCCATTAAATGAATGAACAAGAATAATGTATGTGTTTTAAAAAACAGGGGAACTCTGTTTTCAGCAGAAACATTAACCTTATTATATAATTTTGAGAAATGATAAGGGGACCTAAACTTATGCCTAATTTTAGGCCTAAAGACAAGTGTCATCATCCTGATGGTTGTAAAATAAGTGGGTCCCTATCTGTAGCCATCAAGATGATGCCACTTGTTTTTAGGCCTAAAATTAGGCCTAAGTTTAGGCCCCTCTATCATTTCTCTATAATTTTACTTGTTGTGATCATTTTTCATGTGGCCCCATTGTCCCAACGTGTGAACTTAAGACTAATAAGGAAACTTTTTCTCTTTACAACCAACTTCACAACACTTAGTGTAAAAAAACGTCATCACAATAAACATACCCCATTTAAACACAAATATACCTCACAAAAATCATATAATAAAAACGAAGGTTGCAAAAATCACGAATCGGTAGTCGGTCGGTCGATCCCTTATAGCTTGTAACCGGTTTAAGCTAGATTAATCGGATTGATATTTTCAGGAAGTTTTTGGTATTTCCATCTATTATATGTAGAGATAGTAAAATATACATAGTTTGATGTTGCATGGCGAAAATAGCGGTAACAAGAAGAGCAATAAACTGTAGCGAGTAGCTGTTTGTTTTGATAAAACGTTTGATAATATAGCTGTATATCATAATTAGTAAGTGAAAATGCTAATTGCTCGTAAATGATACTAGAAATAGCATTTTGATATGGAGCGTTTAGAAAAACTAGAAATGCTAGTAGCTTGTTTCCAAACAAGCATTTTATACAAAACGTTAAACGTTTGTTGCTAAATGTTTCAAAACGCTCCTAAACACTTGCTACCAAACATACTCAACATATGAATTAACTAACGTTACGTTTTAACTCTAAAATTTTCATACTAAAAATAGGAATGTTACTAACTTTTTTTTGTTACCCCATAAAAGGTTTTAACTAAACCTAAAAGGGCAAGACCTGTAGGTCAGAATGTTAGATACAAATAGCTAATGTATCTAATAAAAACACACACTATGTGTGAGAGAGAAAGGGAGAGAGAGAAAGACGGCTGGCAGGAAGTTAGAAGCAGAAAAAATATTCAAGACCAAGGGAGAAGATTGAAGAAGGAAGATACGAGGTACCAGGTTATCAAATTCTTTGTGTCCAATATCCCGGAGAGGTGTAGACCTTGGGACCTTGCGACTAGACTCAAAGAATATAGGGAGATCGGGGGGGTTTACATTGCGAGAAGGAGGAACAAGGAAGGCCAAAGATTCGGCTTTGTGAGTTTCAAAGGGGTGAGGGACTGGAAAGAAATGGAAGAGAGGCTTAGTTCGATTAAGATGGGGAGCTCCACTCTTTCCATTAATGTGGCGAGACATGCAGAGGAAAACGAAAGGGCAGGGATTGTTACGAAGAGGAAGACGGTGAACTTTAAACAAACGGAGAAGGCTAAGGGCTTCTCGGAGGCAGCCATGAATGGTAACGGAAGGAGCAGCGGTGGCAGAACTTTTGGCTTCTCTTACAGAGATGTGGTAGCAGAACCTGTTGGGACGGCTGGAAGAGAAAAAGTCATCAACATGGATAGGGTGGAAGGGGCGTTGTCGAGGTTACATGGGAAGGCGTTGGTGGCGTGGTGCATCAACCTTAACGTTCTTACCAACATTAACTCTTATTTGGGAGGTTTGGAGGTAGCAGAAATGGAGATGAAATACATAGGAGGTCTTTGCATTCTAGTTTCATTTCCTTGCAATGAGGAAGCCCTTAACTTCTTCAACAAAGATGAAATTTGGAGTACTTGGTTTTCAAAAATGGAGATATGGATGGGTCAAATCATTCCTTTCAGTAGAATTGCATGGGTTGGTATATATGGTGTCCCTCTTCATCTAGCTACGGCTTCCACGTTCAATAAAATTGGAGAAGTAGTTGGGGAAGTTGTCTCACCATCGTCATCGGATGAGGGTGAGGTAAATAAGTCGGTGGAACTAATGGGGATGCGGTTAGCATTTATCAGTTTCGCATCCTCAGCAACATAAGATCCAGGCAAGGGGCACTCATCCCTCTCTAATGTACCCCGGGTATAAAAATTATAATGCCACGGAAAGCATGTATCATCTACCCAGAAAAAGAACTCCCTCCAATTCCTAAGCGAGTTTAATTTCTCAGTGTAACACTGAAGTCTACCCGCGCGCTTAGCAAAGGATACCCACCCATGCGCCCAAGTTGTGTGATAGAAGGCACGGAATAGGTGGATGGTTGGGTTAATTGCCAGTAAACGGCAATTTACCTCAAAGTTAGTTATTTTAGCCGCCCCGATGCAGTGCAACTGGGATATGTGCAGATTGTAATAGTTTAATACATCGCACAGAAAGCGGGACAGGGGCACACGTTGATTCGAGAATTCGAAAAAACGTGTATATACCCCCACTTTCCCTTCGGGGAAGTCCACAATAGATTCCCGTGCATCCGGAACAACCGAATGCACGTCAAGGGGTATAAAGTAATCTGAGGTGAACTCTAAGAGATCGCTCTCGGTGAGGTGGGAGGTGAAGTCAGACAATTGTTTGACCATGGTATTGTTATTTTTTGAGCAAGCACACGCGCGGCTACCTTGGAAGTAAGTTGGTTTCTGAATTGCAACGGCAAGTATTCTTGAACAATGGCGGATTGTGTTTTCGTTTTACTGTGGGAAGGGACGGTGAAAATGAAGCGAAAGGTTATATAACCTCCCTCATCCACGCGATGAGTGACACGTGGATCCCACCAACCCTAACTATGTGGTTGAGATTGCTTGATGGGACACAGGTGCAGTAACTTTCCCCCGACTTCCAAGGCGCCCATTTTTTAATCCCATGTCTAGATACAATGTACCGGTGGGTATATTTTTTATGGCTTCTTGGCTACGCTTCGGATTTTTTTTCACTAACTACGGTTATTAGTCTAGCATCCGTAGTTACTCACTGCGCATACTAGACTGGGGGGACATGATGACGTATAGTCTATATCCGGGTCACGAACCCGACCAAAACCCAATACTGATAAGCCCAGTACGAGCTGGGCTACGCTGATAAGCGTTTAGGCCCACGAAGGCCCAAATACGAATCTATTTACGGAATAGATATTGGATATCTCTTAATCAAGGAGATAATCATTCCCCAACCGACTTAGGCGGGATACGCCGAAGGTTGAGGAACACAAAACCAACAAGGATTCCGTGTGTATATAAAGGAATCACATCCCTCGTTAAAGGTACGATCTACAAAACCCTAACTCTCCTTTAACCCTAAACCGATTACTTACTCTCACGCCGGAGGATAATCGTGGGAGACAATCCCACGGTAAGCCTAACGGTGTTTTCTGTCTCTTAGTGCGCAGGTCTCAAGCAACGATTCTCAATTGGTACGAGAGCCGGAGCTCCAAACAAGGAACGCCCAACTTTTGTATCAACAATCACCAACTTCAACTCTCGGGACAAACTCACATTGTTCTGACTGTTAACATTCTTGATATCGTTTTGAAGAAATGAGGTTGCGTAGTTAATATCATCTTGACTGATCTGTTTAGCTGCCATAACTAATTGGTCAGCATTTGGTTAAAGATTTTGGCGGGAAAAAATAGCAGGAAATAATTAACAAAAATGAAAAAGAGAGAAAAGTCAAATAAGGTAAAACTTTTAGTGAGGACATGTCTTTACCAAAAGTTTTGGTAAATTTTTCTTTACTTTTTAGCAGAGTCAAAGTTTGAAACTTGGAATTTGTGTCGTTTAGTGGCTTTTAGCGAGGACACGCATGTCCTCGTCAAAGGCTTCGTCGACCGTCCGACTTTTCCTTGTAGTGTATACAAAACGTGTGAAATTAAATTATATAGACGTATGAAATATTTTTTATACAGAAAAAGCGAAGTAGTTAAACGATTTAACTAATTAAACAATACATCAGTGCAAAACGCGTACATTTAATACTCGAATATAAACAATGGACATCCAACAACTACGGACATGATACACGAGTTGTATGTAACTATACGTTGCATTTTAAATTGAAGATGATAAATGCGCAACAAACTATTGGAGTTGTATATCCGGTATGCCATGTATAGAAAATTTGTGAAATTCAAAACTACATTTAAAAATAAAAGCTTACATTTTCTACAATAATCATATAATTTAATATAGAATGAAAATCAAAGAGAAAATTGCCAAGAACGACTCAAGAAGTGTAACCATATATGAGTTGAGATCAATATAGATCTCATATTTGTCATGAATCCAATAAATTAATCTTAGTCATCCATTTTTGATCAAAATTAATAAGAAGACCATTTTATCATTTTTTTAAAAACAATATATCTTGCAAACAGTAAATCTTCAAACTACAAAAAATACACTATCGCGACGAGAATTAAATTATCTTTCTATAGATATGCACTTCTCTATATTTTCGACAATTTTTTTTTCAAAAATTCCGTCTAGAAAAATCACATATGATTTTCAAAAATCACATGTGATTTGTAAAAATCAAATCACATGTGAATTTTTCAAATCATATATGATTTTTACAAATCATATATGATTTGCAAAAATCATATATGATTTGTAAAAATCGAATCACATATGATTTTCACAAATCATATATGATTTTTCTGGGCCGAAATTTTCAAAAAAAAAAAAAAAAAAAATCGTTAAAAGTATATAGAAGTGCCTATGTATAGAAAGATAATTTAATTCTCGTCGCGATGGTATGATTTTTTTCGCGTAATGATTAACGGTTTGTGAAATATTTAAATTTTAAAAAAAGAGTGAAAATTTGTTTTATTTTATTTGACTAGAAAAGTGAATTGCTATAACTGGTTCATTGGATATATGATAAATTTAAAATCTATATTGAACTTTTGCAAACCATAGATTAAAGGCCAAGGGTGGTCATGAGTATTTTTTTTCGTTGGTAACATAGGTACACAATATTTGAAAGGGTTATTAACACGAAAATGTATTATATTTGTCACTTTTTGTCATTATGTGTATCGTCTTTTATTTTTTTCAATTTTGGCACCAACTTTTTGAATTCGTGATATTGTGTGTACTGAACTTTCAAATTTCGATTATTGTTTGTATTTTTGTGACTATTCAGCCATGTAAAATGACCATTTAACCCTTTAAAATTTGAAAAAGGTAAAGGTAAAATGGTCATAAATACACACAATAGCACGGATTCAAAAAGTTTGTGTCAAAATTTATAAAAGACGATTCTCTTACTTTCATATGAATATGACCAGTCATATTTTTTTACAAATAAAATAATAAAGTCTACTGAGAGACCCAATTTTCTTATTTTATTAAGAGTTAACATTATCGGTCATATTCATATAAAATTTAGAGAATCTAAATCCTATTTGAAACTAAGCTTACTGAAAAGCGAAAAGCACCATAAATACTCGGTAACTCGGTATTAGTCACAATAATTTATTAAACTATATCCTAAATCAAACGGTAAACTTCTTGAAGGAATTTATTACAGAGTATATATTTTTCACAAATGATTAGGTTCTCACATGAGTGGTATCAATTTTTATTGATTGCAATCTTTTTCCGTAACGCTTAGTTAACTGGTTAAGAAAGATTTAAAAAAAAATAGATCATGTGCCCATTGTCTAGAGCTAAATTTTTAGAAAAAGTGAGGCCGATTCAAACTTTTTGGAAGTATATGTTTCTCACATGTCACGTGTCAATAGACATTACTACAAGATAGAGATGCACATTTGGTTTTTTTTTTTTTTTTTTTTTTTTTTTTTTTTTTTTTTTTTTTTTGAAATACAAACCGGTTTCGGTTTTAGTCAAATAGTCAAAAACCAGTTTTGTGTAAAACTCGTCCGGCTTGAAACCGGTTTTGGAAGAGAAAATGCAAGAGTACAAGATGATATATACCAATTTGCAAAAGAGATAGGAATTATGGCGCCATAATCTATTTGCATCCTTGGCATCCAAATATAGTAATGAGGCTAAAGAGGATGTTTGAGAGATTGCTTATTTTTTCTGCTTTTGCTTAAAAAGTAAGTATTTATAAGTTGCTTAAAATAGTACTTATAGAAGCAGCGGTTGGATTTGCTTATTTTGTAAAAGATGTAAAATACTCAAAAAATTAGTAATTTGATAAAAATATTCAATCATATGTATTTATTTAAATTTTAGGGTGCGTTTGGTATACGTTAATCAAAATGAAAAAAATACTTTCATTTCAAATGTAGTTGTTTGTTTTAGATCTTGAATCTTCAAATATAGATATCATAACAAATATAAGAGTATACCCCAAGCCTTACTAATGTAGTTGTTTGTTTTAATGGGTGGAATTAGATATCTATCAATAGTCCCCCAGGCATATATTTGCACAGATTCTTGGCGTTTTCATTAACTTTGACCAATCAAAGCTTGGATACCCAACCTTTTGATATTAAACCAAACAATAATATTCGAATTGGTACTTTAGATTATTCTTATTCTATTCTACCCTATTATCAAATTCATACAAATAATAATTCTAATTAGCAAACCAAACGCACCCTTAGGTTGAATTTAATAGTAAAAGCTAATTTTAGTTTAAATGTCAAATAAGAAAAATATGAAATAAGCACATCCTTATCTGTTTATGAAAACTGCTTTTCTGCTTAAAAATAAGCAGAAAAGAATGTAGTATTTTGATATCAATACTGCTTTTCTTCTTTAGAAAAAGCATAAAAGTAAAAAAAAAAAAAAAAATAAGTGATGCCAAACACCCACTAAGCTCTATCTTACATAGATATATCACGAAAAGAATAAAATGTTACACAAATACACTAATTTTCAGAACAACATTTTAGGCCACCTGATTACGCTTGCATAACGTGATGGTGGTCAAATAGTCATTAATGTCCTTGAGGTGTCCGAGTTGGTAAAGATGTTTGTAAGTCTTGTTATCAAGGGCGGGATATCACTAGTTCAAAGTTTGTTTGGTGCAAACAAATTTGAAGTGACCACGCTAACCTCACAAAAACGATAGGTTAGCCTGTTTTAAGTATGTGTAACGATGTTTTGAACCTCATAGATAGACCATTCAAAAACCGTAACTATGAAAAAACAAACTCAATCATTTGTATACCTTGCTAATCATAAAACTTTTAGAAATTTATCTAAACTACTTGTAATGAAGGAAAATCACTCTCCCCATTAAATAACTTGTTTGTTAAAAAATTCTATTAGTCATGTTTAATTAAGAGACGACTTAATGCAGATATTCTTAGTTTTATTACTTAATATTTTCAGTCATCTTTCTTTATTAAGTCATATTGTCATAAACAAACACTTTTCATATGATTTAATGGATTTTTTTTTCCATTTTAAGTTAATTAAGTCGAATTCAAACACCACTTTAGGACAATTTAAAACATAATATTAAGCAATACAACTATACACATATGTTGTACAATTCATTTATACATCAAGATATACTAGCAGGGTACCCGCGCGTTGCAGCGGCGGGTACCCTAAAATAAAAATTTTCGATGAATAATGTATTTTAGTTTATTATGTTCTTTTTAACAATAAATTTACGGATATCAAGAATTTCATATAGCCCGTGCCCGTTCGGGCACGAACCCGTTGGCCCGTGTCTGCTCGGCCTAGAGCCCGTTTGGTCCGTGCCCGTTCGGGCTAAAGCCCATTTGGCCCGTTGCCCGTTCGGGTTTGAATATTTGTATAATGTGCTTTATTATTTGTAGTAGTGAAATTTAATGCAGGAATTGTGTTTAATTTTGTTGTACAATATGCTTGATAATTTGTATTTCTTATCTAATGGGTGTTTTAATAACTGTATTAATTGTATTTATTGACCAGTTAAATAATTAACTACATTAAATAACATTAATGTGGTGTTTCGTTGTACACTATGCTTCTTGTCTTGTACGTCTGAAAATTATGTGCATTAAAGTGTTGTACACTATATTTTTTTTCTTGTAAGTAGTAGTCATTAATAGCATTGACCACTTTAATAGCATTAATGTTGTAAGTCTGAAAATTACATAATGCTTATTTTGTTGTACACTATGCTTATTTTTGTTGTAAATCTGAAAATTGGTTGCAGCCATTGTACATTATGCTTAAATGATTGTAATTTTTGGTGAAGGGGTGTTTTTAATGGCATTAATATTGTTTGATAGAATTTTGGTATTAAAATGACAGCACGCTTTATTTTGTTGTACAATATGCTTACTTTGTTGGAATTATGAAAATTAGATGCATTAAAGTGTTGTAAATCATGCTTAATTTCTTATACGTCTTAAAATTAAGAGTGAAGTGCATTTGTGCATAAGTAGTATAGATATTTAACACTTTCAATTAATGTAATCAATAAAACACCTCTCAATGCAAAAATACAATCAATAAACCATATAATACAAATCAAACAAGCTATTAGAATAAATTTTTAAATACTCTCCTCAAACACACTAAACATTATGACGTATAGTCTGGTATCGGGTCATAAACCCGACTACAGCCCGATACTTTCAGGCCTGGTACGAACTGGGCCAATATTAATACATGTTTGGGCTCACGAAAGCCCAAGCCCATATCTATTTACGGAATAGATATCCGATATCTTCTAAAACAAGAAGATAATCATTCCCAACCGACTTAGGCGGGATACGCCGAAGGTTGGGGAATACGGAACCAACAAGGATTTCGTGCGTATATAAAGGGAATCATATCCCTCGTTTAAGGTACGATCTCATAACCCTAAAACTCCTTAAACCCTAAACCGATTACTCACTCTCACGCCGGAGGATAATCGTGGGAGACAATCCCACGGTAAGCCTAACGGTGTTTCTTGTCTCTTATTGCGCAGGTCTCAAGCAGCAATTCTCAATTGGTACGAGAACCGGAGCTCCAAATCAGGAACGTCCAACTTTTGTATCAACAAGTGGCGCCATCCGTGGGACCCTACACTAAGAATCGACACTAGAATGACAAAACACGGCAATCAGCGATCGCAGTCAGATCTTATGGGGAAGAAGTCGCAGAGTGGACTAACCCCTAAGCAGACCTCTGGGACAACCAGCGCTGCTAAAAATAAGGGGTCAGGTCAAGACTTGATCTTCCCTCAGGTAGAACCGCACTCGGGAATAACCCAAGTCACTACAACCACCACGAGTGGAGTAGACCCACTGCGCACTCGGGAACAACCCGTCTTTACTACTCCCTTTCAATCGGTGCTAGAAACTGACTTGACAAAGGTACCAGAGGCACCAGGTCGGGATAAGAACGCAGCGGTAGAAACAAACGCACTCATTCTCGAGGGAGTCGCGCCAGAATTAGCACCAGAAGCTTTCGTATCCCAAAACTACGAAGCATTGGCTGCCCTCATGCAAGAGGAAGAGAAGAATAGATCAGGGCGGAACCTGAAAGCCCGACTCAATTTCGATTCGGAACACGATACTTCTCCACTGCGCCACCAGAAGGAAAAGCGCAGAGGAAGCGGTCATAAACCCCCTGTATTCAACAGAATCGGGAGGAGGATCGAGGGTGATGAGACATCCCACTCGCAACACTTGAGTGACAGTGATAGAGAAGAACGGCGTACCAGTGTCTACGCCAGACTGGGTAGCCGTAGAGTACATGATAGACTGGGGCGAAAGTATTCCCCAAGTGAAAGCCCTTCAGATCCAGACTATGAGTCAGATTCTGAGGAAGGCCGGCGCAAGCGCCGTAAGAAGGTAAATTCATCTTCTGACAACTCCTCGGACAACGAGGATAGTGATACAGGGCATTGGAAATCCAGAAGCAGACGCGATAGCCAAGAGGAAGACATGTCTCTCCCATGGCGCCGTCAGAAAGTGGATGCGTTCACCAGACGCATTAGTGATTTCTCTGAGAACAAGAAAAGGCGCATGCCTGCAAATGTTAAAACCTATGATGGGACAGGTGATCCTGACGATCACCTAAAATTTTTTGAATCAGCCGCGACCATCGAAAACTGGCCACAACCAGTTTGGTGCCACATGTTTAATTCCACACTGGTGGGAAGCGCGCGGAACTGGTTCAACAAACTCCCACGAAGGAGCGTGAATGGTTTTGAAGAGTTGAGAAAGGCGTTCCGCCTAAATTTTACTCAACGCAAAAAGTGTGCTAAAAATCCTGTCGAACTCGCCAGGGTAAAACAGAACCAGGGAGAATCCACGAGCGCGTTCATGGAACGCTTTAAAGACGAATGCATGCAGGTTAAAGCATGCCCGGAAGTCTTAAAGATCTCGGGCTTCATGAATGGGATTAATAACCCAGAACTCATCAAGAGGTTAAACGACAAGATCCCTGAGACCTTTGATGAACTCATGAAGCGCTCTCGGTCTTTTGTCCAGGGAGAGGCCGCTGCAGCGGATAGCAAAAAGAACTATTCGAGTTACCGGTCACAGGAACAACCTGGGAGACAATCCAACGACCGAGGTAATAACCGTAATAGAAGCTATCGCAACCAGAGGAGCGGAAGAGACAGAGATAATGACAGGTATACTCCCCTGATCAAAACACCAAAGGAAATACTCGCAGCGGAAGGTGCGAACTTCCCAAGACCACCGCAGATGCGTACACCAGAAGATCGGCGCACTGGGAATGGATACTGTGACTACCATGCGCAAAAGGGTCATACCACTAACGAGTGTGTCCAGCTGCGCCAACTCATCGACAAGATGGTCAAGGGGGGCAGGCTGGACCACTTAGTTAAAAACATTAAAGAGGGAAGAGATAAGCAAAAGAATGAAAGCAAGAAGGAGACACCCAAAGATAAGGCCGACACAATCTATATGATACAGACGTGGCAACGAACCACCAGACAGAAGGTCAGCCAAGAGTTTTCCCGAAGAAGTGAAATCTCTTTCCCTACTTTAACTGCGGATAACGCAGCATCAGAGCCCCTCACCATTGAAATTAGTGCGGGTGGTCACGACATACACCGCATGTACATCGATGGTGGGGCATCGGCAAATATTATGTATGAGCATTGATTTAAAAGACTACGACCTGAAATACGTAGTCAGTTAAATCTGGTCAACACCGCACTCACCGGTTTCACAGGTGAGAAGATATGGCCTATGGGCCAACTACGATTGCTAGTCAGCGTTGGCAACGCAGAGCACTCTACGACAACCTGGATGGATTTCATGGTGATCAAATCCCCTTCATCATATAATGGCATTATTGGGAGACCCGGGATATCAGCCATGCGCGCGGTGCCGTCAACAGCGCACGGGATGCTTAAATTCCCAGTTGAAGGGGGCATTGTCACTCTTTACAATGCCACGGTGCCAAACAGAGAATGTAACACGGTTACATGCGAAATGGAACCAATCCCGAAGCAGTGCGCGGCCAAAATCCCCAACTTTAAGGTCGCAATTCACCCAGAATATCCAGAGGAGATAACCATTGGAGGGTCATTGTCGGACAACGGCAAAGCGGCTGTGTGCGCGCTCCTACAAAAGAACGTGGATATTTTCGCATGGGAGCCCAAACACATGACTGGAGTACCACGCTCGATCACAGAGAATAAACTTAGAATCCGACAAGGATACTTACCGATACGCCAGAAGAAGCGTGGCCAAGCTCCAGAGAGGGCGCAGGCAATTCTGGCAGAGGTACAGAAATTAGTTAAAGCGGGAATTATGCGTGAAGTCTATTACCACGACTGGCTTTCTAATCCAGTAATGGTCAAAAAAAGCGACGGTAGCTGGCGAATGTGTGTAGACTTCACCGACCTTAATAAAGCATGCCCACAGGACTGCTATCCATTACCAGAGATAGATTGGAAAATAGAGTCCTTGTGTGGATACCCGTTGAAGTGTTTTCTCGACGCGTACAAGGGATATCACCAGATACAAATGGCTCAAGAAGACGAGGAAAAGACAGCGTTCCACACAAGCCAAGGCGTTTACTGTTACACAAAAATGCCGTTTGGCTTGAAGAATGCGGGTGCCACCTATCAGCGGTTGGTAGACAATGCCTTCGAAAAACAGGTGGGCCGCAACCTGGAAGTCTATGTGGATGACCTGGTCATTAAAAGCCATACTGAAAAGGAACTGGTGCGCGACATAGAAGAAACATTCAAAACTCTACGCGAGATTGACATGAAGCTAAATCCTAAGAAATGCACCTTCGGCGCTACCGAAGGCATGTTCTTAGGGTACTTGATAGAACCTGATGGCATAAAACCTTGTCCAGAAAAGACAAAGGCGGTAATAGAACTTCCCTCACCACGCACGCTGAAGGAAGTCCAATCCCTCAATGGAAAACTGGCCGGCCTCAACAGGTTCCTATCTAAATCAGCAGAAAAGTCATTGCCTCTTTTCAAAACACTCAAGAAGTGTATAAAAAAGGGTGACTTTCGGTGGACAACGGAGGCGGAAGAAGCTTTCACCACACTCAAACAGCATCTAGCAACGCTCCCAACACTCGTGGCACCCCGACCAGGGGAAGAGCTGATCATGTATTTATCAGCAACTCATGGGGCAGTCAGCGCAGTGCTACTAACAGATAGGGACTCGGTGCAAACCCCTATCTATTTTGTCAGCAAAGCTCTCAAGAAGACGGAGATGAACTATAGTGCCATGGAAAAATTGGTCTTGGCATTAGTGTTTGCCGCCAAGCGACTGCGCCGGTACTTCCAAGCGCACCCGATAGCGGTAATCACAGATCAAGCCATCAAGCAGATCATCTCCAAACCCGATGCGTCAGGACGACTCCAGAAGTGGAGTGTGTTGCTAGGCGAACATAACATCTCTTACAGACCACGTACCGCAATAAAAGGACAAGTTCTGGCGGACTTCATCATCGAGAAGCCAGATACTGACGAGGTACCTACACCAAGCGAGAAAGCACTACAAGATCCATGGATTTTGTTTACAGACGGGTCCTCATGCGTGGATGGCTCAGGAGCTGGCCTTATTCTCACAAACCCAGAGGGAATGGAATTCACTTACGCACTGCGTTTTGAATTTACCTCGACAAACAATGAGGCAGAATATGAAGCCCTGATCGCTGGACTACGCATTGCAGCTCGAATGGGTGTACGTAACTTGGAAGCAAATGTGGACTCCCGACTAGTGGCCAACCATGTGTTGGGTGAATACGTGGCCAAAGAAGAAAATATGATTCAGTATCTTGAGAAGACTAAGACACTGATCAAAGGCTTTGACAGATTTACTATCAAGCAAGTCCCTAGAGGAGAAAATCGCAAAGCAGATGCACTGAGCAAGATCGCCTCGACAAGCTTCGCACACTTATCAAAGCAAGTGCTGGTGGAAACACTGAAAAGCAAGTCAATATCGGAGATGGAAGTCTCCGCAGTCATAGAGGAGGATGGTCCTACATGGATGACACCAATTGCAGATTTCTTAAGCAAAGGGACATTACCCCAAGAACAGACAGAAGCTCGCAGAATACGGCGCACAGCGCAGAGATTCGAATTGCGCGACAACATACTGTATCGACGTTCTTTCCTCCAACCATGGCTTCGATGCGTCGGCCCCGTACAAGCAAATTATGTGCTGCGAGAAATCCATGAGGGTTCATGTAGCATGCACGCAGGACCACGGTCTGTTGTAGCACGCGCCATGCGATCGGGATACTACTGGCCAACCATGCATAAAGATGCGCGGGATTTGATAAGGAAGTGCAATGATTGCCAAGTCCACAGACCCGTACCGCGCAAACCACACCATGAGTTAACACCAATCACGGCGCCGTGGCCATTCTACAAATGGGGCATTGATATCGCCGGTCCTTTTCCAATAGCAGCAGGCGGTCTCAAGTTTCTCATAGTAGCTATAGACTACTTCACCAAGTGGATCGAGGCAAAAGCAGTGGCGACAATTACTGGCAACCAGGTGAAACGCTTTGTCTGGGACAACATAGTATGCCGCTTCGGATTACCTGGAGAAATCATCTCGGATAACGGGAAACAATTCTGTGACAACCCCTTCAAAGATTGGTGCGAAAAGTTAAACATCACCCAACACTTTGCGTCGGTTACGCACCCACAAACCAATGGTTTAGTCGAACGCGCAAATCGAAGTCTGGGTGAAGGAATCAAAGCACGTTTGGACAAGCACAAAGGAAGGTGGGTTGAAGAACTTTCACATGTACTATGGGCGCACCGCACCTCAGTTAAAACCATCACGGGGGATACCCCCTTCTCTCTAGTATACGGGACAGAAGCCGTTATACCAACTGAGATCGGCATGCCAACTATCCGCACTGCGGAGATCAATGTGACTACAAACGACGACGAAAGACGTGTCGACTTGGACCTACTGGAAGAACGACGCGAACGCGCGGCCATACGGGAGGCAAGGTCAAAGTCAAAAATGAAAGGATACTATGATGCCAAGGTACGCAGTGTTTCATTCAGACCAGGCGACTTTGTCTACCGCGCCAATGAGGCAAGCCACGCTGAAGATACAGGTAAGCTCGGACCAAAGTGGGAAGGACCTTATGAGGTTACTGAAGCAACGGGCACAGGCGCATACCGGCTACGAGGTTTGGATGGTCGTGACCTACCGCGCACATGGAATATCAGCAACCTCAAGAGGTGCTACCTATAAAAATAGCTACGGCACAGCGCGCAGACGCTCCGCACTTTCAGTGCTCAATAAACATTCATGTACTCAGTTTTTATTTTTCATATTTACTGTTTTCTTTGTTATTTCTTGATAAACTTGCAAGTATTAATAAAAACGTCGCGGTTTCTAGCTAACTCCGCGACACATTTTAAGTTGTTATCTCCATATACTGTATGTCTTAACAATTTTTTATTTCTTGCCCACGATGGCGTGCATGCACCACAACTAAACCCACGATGGTAACAGGATAAGTTGACCTACTAACTGACTTGTTGAGTAAGAGGGTTGCAAACCCATCAATAATGGATCACACATCCTTGTTAAACACCTTGTTCTCAAGACGTTGGAATAAGATATGTGCGCATCCCACGACGGTTGCGCATCAATGCATACGTGCACGTTTAACAACTTAGGAACCAAGATACTTGCTTCCTTATTGAGATATTTACAGTACGCTGTGAATCATAACATACACGATTATGCTTAAATACTTAGAATTATTTTCCAAGTATACTATAATTTTCATACACGACTATGAATTTCCTACATTTGCAGTGGCCTACACGCTTGTTTCTTCATACATACAAAGACAAAAAAAATAGGCTTACATTACATTTTTTATATCCACAGCGACAAAAAGACCTTTATTTATAACTACGAGTTATTACAAAAGATAGCTACACGCTATTACAACGCCTAAGTGACGAAGTGCCAACATGACTTGTTGCATCTTTAACTTCGCTGATACTCTTAAATACATCTGCATCCTGATGCGACACGGTGGCCACACTGACTGGCACTCCATCAGTCCTTGGCAAGTGGGCTGCACCAACCCCACACAAGATAGCTTTACCCGCAATACCTTTTTTCTTAGCAAGGCGGGTCGCATGCGCTTCCAAGACTTCCTGCAAAGATACCTCTTTTTCTAAAGCAAAGGGATTTTGACTATCCCTAGGTCGCGCAAACACAGGGACCTGAAGCTGCGACTCATGGGGTCTCAAAAAAATAGTCCGGCTGTGTGGCGGCCTCCTCAGCACGATGACGTGCCAATGTCAACCCTGCCATAATAACACTTATCGGATAATCTTGGTCGCTCTCAAGCTCCGAAATCATTGGGAGCTCTAAGTCTTTCATTCTCTGCATGGCAGCAACCAAATGATCATATGATTCCGCATCATAACCCGGTACCTTATCAATAGGCGCTGTCAACAGTTCTGCCTCATGTAGTTTTTCAACTGCCTCTGATTTACCACGCTCTAGAGCGCACTGCACAACCTCTCCGAAGGCAGTCACCACCTCTGGCGACTCCAGGGTGCTAAGGGCAGCTAGGCGCAGACCGTGGCCTATGAGCCACCTGCGTTCCGCTATGGTAGACATGAGCTGAGGATATAACTCCTCGTCGTACTCGATGCTCATCTTGCGCAGCTTAGCCTCCTGCACCTCCAATGACCAGCTCACAGTAGCCCCCAGCTCCCCCAACTGTGCAAACAAACTTTCCTTGCCCTGCTCTAGATGTTTAAGAGCCCAGCGGCACATAGACTTATACCTGGCAGCCTCAGCGCGATCCTGACTTATTTGACACATTAGTGCCATCTTGTCCTCGGCCTGTTTTTGCGCATATGCGCTGAGCTCACTAGCCTCTGCACGAGCGCTATCCAGTTGCGCTTGGGTGCTTGCCAGCTGCGCCTCCAACAGAGCTATTGTTTGATCCTTCTTTGAGCTTTGGTCCTCCCCACCAGATACTTGATCTTTCAGCTTCACAATTAACGAAGCCTGATGAGCGGAGACTTGAACCAATTCTTCAACTAATTGACCCAGGGGCACATCTGCATCAGCTTGGTTTTCATTATCCTGGCTCGGCGGCTCAGAATGCGCTGACTGTGTTGGACTCGCCTTGGGAGGTGATTCTATGACCTGCTCCATCCTGCGAATGATCACCAGCGCAATGTTAGCATCACAAATAGCACATTCACCACCTAACAGAAGGTTATACATGTATGGTTTTACTTACTTTGGCTCCGCGTCATCGGCAGATGGGTGCGACGACGCTTCATCAGTGGAGGACAACTCCACAGTTTGAATCACGGGACGCTTCTTCCTTGAAGGGCCCGCACCATGATCTCTTCGGGTCCTTTTGCGACTAAGCGCAGCTTCTTCTTCTTCTTCCTCTTCAGGATGAGCTACGGCTACGAGCGGTGACTGCGCCACCAGCGGAGTCACCTCAGGATTGGGACGGCTTTGCAGAGGCGTTGCCTCCACCGCAACGGAGGAACTGGTCCCTGTATCCCCTGCGGTCAGTTCCATGACACGCCCTGCAGTCGAAGCTAATATTGGCTCCTCGTCATCCCTCAACGGTCGTACTCCTGTCCTCACGGCTGCGGGCTTCGCTAGCTGTACGACTGTAAACAGATCCATCTCTGCGCAAGACAAAAACACATATACAAACAGGTTATATTATGCGCAACATGTACGGAAGATTGTTCTTACAATATTTACACACTGAAGTACGGAGGAATAAGTACCCACCCTGGCCATTGGCGTCTAAGAATATAGGGATCTCATCTTCAGGGCCATAATAATTACGGCTGATTCCCATGTGCACCAAAAATCCCTCAGGATATGCACTGATGGGGATGCGGTTTGCATTTATCAGTTCCGCATCCTCGATGTTATAAGACCCAGGCACTGGGTACTCATCCCTCTGTAGCGTTCCCTTGGTATAAAAATCATAATTCCAGGGAAAACATGTATCATCTACCCAGAAGAAGTATTCCCTCCAATTCCTAAGTGCATCTAACTTATCTGTATAGCACTGTAATCTACCAGCGCGTTTTGAAAAGGAAACCCACCCATGCGCCCATGTGGTGTGATAAAAGGCGCGGAATAAGTGGATGGTAGGGTTAATCCCCAACATACGGCAATTTACCTCGAAATTGGTAATTTTAGCCGCGCCGATACAATGCAGCTGCGATATGTGTAACGTATAATAGTTTAACACATCGCACAGAAAGCGTGATAGGGGCACACGTTGATTCGCAAATTCGAATAACCGTGTGTATACACCCACTTTCCCTTCGGGGAAATCCGCAATCGTGGCTCGCGCATCCGGAACCGCTGGATGCACGTCCCGGGGTATAAAGTAATCTGAGGAAAATTCCATCAGATCGATCAAATTAAGGTCGGAGGTAAAGTCAGACAACTGTTTAACCATGATGATATACTTTTTTGCTATATCGCACGCGCGATTACCTTTGTGGTTGGTTACTTTTGGGATAACGACTCTTAAAATGCTTTAGAAATGGCGGATGGTGTTTTTACTGTGAGGAATCCGGTGAAAATGAATCGCCAAGTTATATACTTCCTCTCTTCCACACGATTGGCGACACGTGGATTCCACTAGTCTTCATTGTGTGGTCGAGATGGCTTGATGTGACAACGGGGCAGTAACTTTCCCCCGATTAACGAGGCATTACCTATTCACTTGGATGTCTCGATACATTGCACCTACGGGGTAGGTGTATGGCTTCTTGGATACGTTTCGTACGTTATTTGTTTTTTGGACTACGGTCATTAGTCTAGCATCCGCAGTTACGCACTGCGCATACTAGACTGGGGGGACATGATGACGTATAGTCTGGTATCGGGTCATAAACCCGACTACAGCCCGATACTTTCAGGCCTGGTACGAACTGGGCCAATATTAATACATGTTTGGGCTCACGAAAGCCCAAGCCCATATCTATTTACGGAATAGATATCCGATATCTTCTAAAACAAGAAGATAATCATTCCCAACCGACTTAGGCGGGATACGCCGAAGGTTGGGGAATACGGAACCAACAAGGATTCCGTGCGTATATAAAGGGAATCATATCCCTCGTTTAAGGTACGATCTCATAACCCTAAAACTCCTTAAACCCTAAACCGATTACTCACTCTCACGCCGGAGGATAATCGTGGGAGACAATCCCACGGTAAGCCTAACGGTGTTTCTTGTCTCTTAGTGCGCAGGTCTCAAGCAGCAATTCTCAATTGGTACGAGAACCGGAGCTCCAAATCATGAACGTCCAACTTTTGTATCAACAAAACATTTATGAAATAAAAATTAATATAATCAATAAAAATAAATAAATGACGTGTCTCTATTTTTTTTTCAATCTATTTTTAACATAATATAGTATATATGTTATTGTTTAAAGTTAATAAAACCTAAAATTCTCCGTCATCTATAAAGTTATTGTCACTAAAAACGTATTATTAAAAAACATTGTTTGTTTAAAATTTTAATTATAGGGTCTCCACTGCCGCAACGCACGAATACCATGGTCGTTAGATTAAATGTATCTATTGTTTATACACAACTGCAACCGTTGTATAACCATCACTCATGTGTCGGGTTTTTTAGCAGAACTTATGTGTCAATTTTGATAAACAGTTTCTTGCAAGTTTCATTTTCCTTAGATACTCTTTCATACTCATGGTACTCCACTTTTGGTCCCGACTAGTGCCACTAATTTTGGAAAGGACCATGCACATAAAAACAAGAATAAATGACTTGAATGGACCTAATTAAAGAGGCCTAAAGGGTGCCATAATGCATAAATAACTTGTACAGTACATTAATTATATAATTCATTTATGCATTAAGTCATATTTTTTTTGAACGGGAATTGTGGCTACATGGCTACTAGCCAAGAAGGCGTAACGAGCCCACACAACCAGATTGGGTCCAGCCCATAAGACAATGGCATCATTCCTTTTACGCACGCGGGAGGAAACCCCTATCGCCCTAGACAAGACTCGAACTTGAGACCTTGCCTAGGAGGGTAAAACCTCCATACCGCTAGACCAGAGGCCCTTTGGTCATTAAGTGACCTTTTAGGTCTATTTTGTTAGATCCCTGTATCAAAGCTCAAAAAGAATAACAAGAATGTATCTACGTCATTTTATCATTTTAAGTACCGCATCTTTTCTTACTAGTAAGATCACGACCAACAAATTTTTGTTTGGGTTAATCATGATTTCCGACCTTTTTACCGACTAATTCACGGGGTTTGAACCTATCGCCACACTGACTCAAACCAAGTAAAACCTTTCCTTTTAAGGAGGTTGGCGTAATCACTTCAAGTTTACTTGCACCTAGCAGGAAATTGAACTTGAGACTTCATACATTTTAGAGTGATAGCCACCCTTTTACCACTAGACCATCCTTGAGTGATTCACGACCAACAAATTTTAATACAATACGCCTATGATTTGTAAATAGCTCATTATGAATGACGAACTTTTTTGAAGCATGATACTAAAAAGTACATGCATAAGTGAAAATTCAAGTTTTATGAGGACGCATGCTTGATTGATGTGCTTGTTTGAGAATGCATATAGTATAAGGTGAGTGTGAGTTCACCTTTAGAAACAAATTCAAGTGTCATGCAATTGTTTGTATAAAACACACTTTGCTTAAATTGAAACGTAAACGGGTAAGTAGATGAAGTTTTTCTTTGTTGCGATATTTTGACTCATATGTACGCGGTCAACCGAGGAATCTTGTTATCAATAATCAATATGACCCTTTTTTCTAATCACTAAAAAATGTGTACCTAATAAGGTTTGAACCCCAAATCTCTTATGAAAAGGTTATGTGACTTGCCACTAAGCCATTTGATGGTTTTAGTCTATTTATTTATTATCTTATTTTATTGTTTTTACTTGGTTTTTGATTTGACATTGTGAGTCGACTAATCCCAAGACGACTACCCTTTTAGATAGCTCGGAGTCATCGCAGGTGAACCTCCGTGGACACATGAAAATTATTTAGTCTATTTTGATAAAGAAGTTGAATATAAAATAGATGAAGAGACCAAATCAACTTAAAGGTTGTAACCAAAAATCTCATGTGAGAAATAAAAATTCATGTGAAGGAAGCAAATCAATTTAAAACTCAAACTGTCTCTTTAACTTACACAAGGGTATTCTTTGGAGTGCTTTCCTTTAACTTCAAACCCACACTCCACTGCCAAATGGTTTAAACTTTGATCTGCATGTACCTATGAATGAGCGTACTAGGTTTTGTTTTATTAGCATTTCAAATAATTCTACACACAATGTACCCTTTCAGGGGAAGATCGTCCCTGCAAGAGGACCAAATGACTTTGGATGGGATCCCGTCTTCCAACCTGATGGTTATGATCAAACGTAAGGCCATCTCTGTTTCTATAGTATAGGATCATCTCCTCAATAGGTGGCAATACGAGCAATTAACTTATAAACGGGTCTTGGATATTTCATATCTTTAACGGATCCAATGTCTCAAATCAAGTTAAGCTAAAAGAGGAACACATCAAATGGGTCGAACAGGTTGAAAGTCATGTCAAGTCTATCTTTTAAGAGTACAAACTTATAAATTGTGGTAAAAAGAAGTTTTGCAGGTCCCCATTCTGACCTAGGCACCTAGCCATCCGTTTGAACAAGAATCAAACCCATTTTGATCCGTTTTAACCCGACCCATTTGGACTCGCCATCTTGCCAACTCTTATCTCCCTGATCCTTTCATATAATCGCATGCTTGCAATAAGACCAAACTGATTTTATGATTTATGTTGTTATAGTTATGCTGAAATGCCCAAGGAAGAAAAGAACAAGATTTCTCGTCGCGGAAGAGCTCTTGCGCTAGTAAAATCCCACTTTGCTGAGGCTGGGTATGTATTCGACACATAAGATGGAATGTTATTTCTATTGGCGTATAACGCTTTAGATTCATATTGTAGTACTTCTAAACAAGATATTATAGCTGGGAGTTTCGAGTTTGTGGTTTTTATTTTTCTCACTTCACATTGCTTTTTCCCAAGGAGATATCCACTGTATTTTGGGTTCAAAAACTGATGTTGCAAATACAGGATGGTGCAAAAGCTACCTTTATGTGACTGAATGTTTGACCGCATTAACAATGTGTCGTTTAGTAAGTTATTTTTAGCAAGACTCGCAAGGGTGAAACATTCATCCATGTTGGATAATTTTGGTGACTCGCCTTCGTTAGTACTTTGTGATTGATTGAGATGTACATTAGTAGGACAAAGTTGTGACTTTGTCTCTTGATACCTTCTCTAGAAATGTAGGCAACCAAGAGGGCTCAAATCACCAATGTGGCACCCGTCTTATTTCTTAGTCACATGGATGACATCTGGATATGTATGATTGAGTTGTACAATGGTAAGAGCTTAAAGGACCAAATGCATCACCAACCAATCATTTCAATATCAAGTGCTGAGTTATTCTTTGATCATATTTGCTTCCTATACAAGTATACAACATCCATTATGTGATGTTCAGCCCTTAGCAAATTTTTACACAATTGATCATACTCTACCTTGTGCTCTAGCACAAATAACTCTATGCAAGCAATATACTCTTATATTCTTATCATGTAGTAACATGTACTCAACACCCTTTGGGCACCAAGAAATGGCAGCTTCACGGGTTTGCCTGGAAAGCTTTGGAGACATCTAGATAGTTTAGACGAGTTGCACCATAAATATGCTCTGGAAGTTCATCTTGTGTATTAGCCTGCACAAATGGTCAAAATGGTTTGCTTTTATTTCTAAGGGGTCAAACGGGTAATTTATGAACTAAAATGGTTACCTGTATGACAAATGCAGTTTCATTTATTATATTATTGAAACAACTCAAAGCTGTGCTAGCTATCCCCCTTGCAAGTGCAGATGATGCCACATCGATATCAAGCTAAAATGACATAGACTAGGTTAGATTCGAAGGGCATAGTTAACTTCAATGGAACGAAAAGGGAAAAAGGGTGAATTCGTAAAGTTATACATTTACCTCGATATAGTTATTTCCACGGATATAGTTAATTTTAAGTAACTGACCCACTAGAGTGGCTCTATGAACACTTTTCTTGAGAACCCATGGTCCCTGAAATCATTTTAAAAGAAACACCTCAAATGGGCTAATACTCTTTCAAAGTGTGGCTTCAATACACAGAACCTCAAGTTTAATGAATATATTAGACTATTTATGGGGCAAAAAAATGCAATTTTGGTTAGTAGTAGTTTAAACTTTGAGACTCTAGTTATATATTAAAACTTTTGTCAAAAAAGTTTTCAGGTTACCCAACTGACCTGGTTCTACGACTCTACGTGTGCCAAAAAGTTAACATTTTTTTGCTTCAAACCCGTTTTAACCTGTTATCCAACCCCCTAGGTCCCCATTTTGCCACATATACTTTATGTAAAATACCCTATATGTACATATACTCACCTCAGTTACATGAGGTATGAGCTTAAACCTTGAATTTCTGAATGCGTCATCTCCTTCCACAAATTTCTCTAGTAAAGGAAGATCTTTGATAGGAGTGCGTGTCATATAGTAAGATGCAATGGTATAAGTTGTTGACCCGGGAACCTAATTCATAACAGAAACCACCGAGATTAACTCAAAGTTCATATTACACTTTCTTTCTTTCCATATTTATGATGCAAATAAATTTGTGAACTTTGCTACATGGGCTTACAATCAGACAGTTACCTGAAAGTTAACAACAAAGAAGAATTCTGGACGACCATCAGCTGCAAATTTCTGCAGAATAGAATACATGAATGAAGGCGTATGGGCATGCTTCCTATGCCATTTAATAATATGCTATAAGTGTAAGGCACGCTAAGCCAACCTGCACAATATTTCCTGGTCGAGCAGCAAGATTATCTTCCCGCTTATCTGATCTCAGCCAATCGACAGCAACAGTTTGCATCAATGTGCTTTGAGCCGTTATCTGGATAAAAAAACACTGGAACTATACAAATTGATAGAAAAAATAGTATCTTATGACCAGCAATGCTATTGTACTTTTACTGTACGTTTGAGCTAGTAAAAAAAGGTTTTGTGTCCGTTCGGGTCATTTTGTGACCATTGTTTATGAAACTTAATAACATAATATACAATTCTCACATTTCTCTATTTCATTTGTTTAATACAGTATTACTTTTTAAACCTTGTTTTATGCGTTTTGTGGCTCCAAATGACTCGTACATGACTCAAAGTCATTCTTTGATGACTCAGATGTACAAAAAAGGTACTATTACTGACACCCACAACTGAAATAGTTTGCAAGAATTTTACGCAAAAATACTCAAAATAAAAAATTGTTGGAAGAGTCACCTTCTTATGGTCTTCAAAATAAGTTTCTCCACGAATTTGAAACAATGAAGGTTCCGGAACTGACCAACTGTTAGAAAGACTACCAGTTTGATCCTTTGGAAGAGTGAATATGAAGTCACGTAAGATACCTTCTCCCCAAACCGTTTCCTCTAAGTCTGCACATGATCATAATATAAAGCTAACACACCCAAGAAACTACCACCTTTTAGCATGAATCTTTAACCATAATAAGTGGACTTACCTGTATATTCATGCGACTTTTTCTCTAAATCATTAGTGGTGGGTGTGCACGGCTTGTCTTGAGACATATTCTGAAAATTCATGACCATGAAATTTAGCTTGTACATCATTATGCAATTAGCTTTTGAAAATACTGAGGTGTTATTCAGTACTGCACCTGAGAGTAAATATCGCTATGAAAATCTTCAAGAAAATATTCCGGAGGATCAAAGAATTCATCTGATTCATCGTCCAATTCTACAAAACCTTTGCGAGCTGAAGGGCCTTGAGACACTTCACTCTTTACATCCACATTAGAGTCTTTATTTTCATGCAACGAGAACTCAGATATGTAATCGCCTATATTCGTTTTGAAGAATTCCCTCAAAGCTGCATGTATTTATATGGAAACATATATTCAGTATAATGGAAAGATATAAACATAAAGACCATATACATTTCGGAAAGCAAACCAGCAAGTCTTCCAATCATGTGAATCGAGAGAGACTGATCAGAATACTTTTGCAGGTATGATCTCCAGAGTTTCCAATCAATGTCAAGCATGTGTCTTACAACTGATTGTTTACCTTGATCCACAGGTGATATCACATACCCTCCACCTGTAAAAAAGTATTACATCATGTTATATAAGTATTCTCGTATGTTTCTTTCCAATAATAGTTATATAGTAACGGAAAATTGCAAGCAGCCAACTTTGGTCGAATTATAGAAGCTGATTACATTAAATCAAAAGTTCTAAATTTCATTGGACTTTTCAGGCCAAAAGAGATACAAATTTGATCAAAGTTGGCTACGTTTTATGCAAATAGCCCGCCGCTAAAGACGGGAAGTTATTATAAGAAACTTTGACAGGATAAACTGCAATGACTGTTTGCTGTCATGTAAATTTTCATCATACATTACTTTTAAGGTAGGCGCGGATGTAACTTTTCCGAGGAGGACAATTTTTATGATGTACAGAATGATAAAGAATAACTGCAAAAAAAAGTAAGAAAAATAGACGTTAATTACTAGTAAAAGAACTTGAACAAAAATAAATAACAGTAACTACATACTGTATGTTCCATCGTCCTCTCTATTCCAATAACGCTGCAACAGTAAATCTCTACGCTTCATACCCCTATTGTAAGAAATTAAATTAATTGTTGTCACATGTAAATAGTAACTAAATAAGTATTAACCTTACCAGGGTAACCAATCGTTATTTAAAATCTTATGAATGATATCAGTGTGACCATCTATAGTTTCAATCACACTACCCTTCTCGAAACAGAAGTCCCACCTGCAGTTATATATGATTACACTTGGAATAAGTGCAAGGAACGCAATATTTTTTAAAAGTAGCCCACGCTTACTCTGATCTTGAAGAACCGAGAGACATAAGAATCTGAAAAACAACCTCTGGCGCTCCATCTATCACACTCATGGCGGCTATTGCAGGTTTACCATTCTTACTCTACACATAAAATATAATCTTGCAACATTAGGCGTGTGTTAATTGACTAAAGTTGGCAATATGATGAAAAGGAGTCAGATTTTTAGTACGGTCGTTAACGGGTCAGGTCATGTCGGATTGACACTACAACACCGTTTTGTCCCTTTCTTTATCAGAAAAGTAGTTAATCCATTAGAAATGATTACGAA
Organism: Chrysanthemum seticuspe; assembly: GCA_019973895.1. NCBI lineage: Eukaryota > Viridiplantae > Streptophyta > Magnoliopsida > Asterales > Asteraceae > Chrysanthemum > Chrysanthemum seticuspe. Next base: position 282,233,402 of record BPTQ01000001.1, read on the forward strand.
AAGAAAATTGAAACAATTGAAATTTTATGATCTATAAGTAAACAGATATCGTATGAATTAGAAAAAACAATTTGAGCTACTTTCAACCCGATTTGACATTGCCACCTCTAATACAGATCAACCTTTTTTTGGCCTTCATGATTTCTGTGTTCTTTAAATAATCTGAGACCTGAAGCAATAAGCAGACTTATAAGCGTTGAGTGTTGAACATAACAAGAAAAAAAAATGAAAACTCTAACTTTTACCATTGTGACAGCCGAATATTGTCCAGTAAGGCGGTACATCAGCAGTTTTGTTGCGTGTAATTGATGCCAAAGAGAAGTGTGTACTAAAAGAGTTTGTATCATGTACTCTACCAAAATTGTTTGACCTGAAATAGCACTAAGTAATGCTAATAAGTGACTGTAGTCATGATTCATGAAGCTGCTATCTTTATATATTTACCTTGAAAGACGTTGATCATATTTAGCACTATCACAAATATCTTCCGGACGTTGGTTCATCTATAAATGAAAGATGTTAGTCATTAGCAGTAATTATTTTCAACTTTCAAGGTGCATCACCCATGAATAATCAGATAACCACACAATAATCTGATAATCACTATAAGCAGTTTGCACCTCTTGAGATAATTCTTGGAAGGCTTCAACCCATCCCGCAGCTTCTTCAGGATTTCGTGCTCCTAACTATTGAAGAGCACGACAATTAGCTTATTAGCATAGGCATACTTTGTATAAATAAAGTCATCGGCTTTACCTTCACACATCTGCCGTCACTAGAAATTCCACAAATTGTGAATATATAGAAGACCTTTCCTCGAATGCTTTTTCTCCCATTGTCCGTTACAAAAATACACGAATTTACATCTGCAATTCTAACAGGATCCTGGACCATAAAACCAACATTAACTGACTAAGTTTTATGATAACATATCTCTTTGAAATTTTATGGTCAGTGTGTACCCAAGATACATATCATACTTGCAACAAGTTCAAATACACACGTACGAAAACCAAAAAACAAAAAACAAAAAACAAAACAAAGCCGAAACATGTTCAAACTCACGCACACACAAAAACACGTAAAAGGTGATATAAAAACCTTGTGGAGTGAATGTGGGATAGAACTCCAGCTTTTAAACTGCTGATTACCAAGAACATAATATCGTTTTCGCGAATACTGAAATCCAAATTTAGTGGAGCGAATTCGATACAACCAACCCTTCATTTTGTGCTTAGTTTCCAATGATTCATCCATTAAATGAATGAACAAGAATAATGTATGTGTTTTAAAAAACAGGGGAACTCTGTTTTCAGCAAAGTTTTAAAGAAACATTAACCTTATTATATAATTTTACTTGTTGTGATCAAATTTTCATGTGGGCCCATTCTCCCAACGTGTGAACTTAAGACTAATAAGTAAACTTTCAACTAGGGGTGTTCATCGGTCGTGTAATACCCGAATAAATCGAAAACAAAAATCGAATCGAACCGAAAATAACCTAACCAAACTCGTAACCAAACCGAATTTGCCAAAACCGAATAGAACCGAATTAAATATTCGGTTTTCGGTTCGGTTATGGTTTTAGCAATCTAAACCGAAAACCAAATTTAAATAAATATATATCTTTTTTTATATATTTATATAAAAATAATATTAAAACTCTTTTAAATATAACATTTTTAAGCTTTATTGTTTTTTCTTTTTAAATTTTTTTATAAATAAATGAATAAATAATTAAATTTATGTAATTCGGGTTATTCGGTTCGGTTTTCGATTATGGGGGTTTGGTTTTCGGTTATTCGGTTCAGTTGAAACAATTTAAGTTCGGTTCGGTTCGGTTCTCGGTTATACCCAGAAAAAAAATTAACCGAACTAACCGAACCGAACAAACCGAACAACCCGATAACCGAACCGATGAACACCGCTACTTTCAGCGTTAATTCAGATTTCTCTTTACAAAATTACAACCAACTTCACAACACTTAATGTAACATGACATCATCAAAAAAAAAAAAAAAATACCCTAATTAAATACAGATATACCCCACAAAAATCATATAACAAAAACCACGTCTTTTTACGATTTTCTTCACTGATGTTGAGTGAAACAAATAGGGTATAAACTTCTAACCTCGGTCACTTAGGTTTTAAATATATTGAAAACATATTATTTTTCATATGAGGTCCATGATCAAAACTTGTAAATGCATATTGATTGTATCGATTGTGTTTTTTCTTATGATAGGTATGTTTGAGGAAAATAGCTGTAACAAGAAAAGCAGTAAGCAGTTGCGAGTAGTTGTTCGTTTGATAAAACGTTTAGTAATACAACTGTATACTATAATTAGTAAGTAAAAATGCTTGTTGCTCGTAAATGCTACTAAAAGTAGTATTTTGATATGAAACGTTTAAAAAAAGTAGGAATGCTAGTTGCTTGTTTCCAAACAAGCATTTTGTGCAAAACGCTAACCGATTGTTGCTAGTTGTTTCAAAACGCTCATAAACCCTTGCTACCAAACTTACCCGACATATGAATTAACTAACGTTACGTTTTAACTCTAAAATTTTCATACTAAAAATAGGAATATTACTAACTTTTTTTTTGCCCCAAATTGGTAAAAGGTTTTAACTAAACCTAAAAGGGCAAGACCTGTAGGTCAGAATGTTAGATACTAATAGTTCGGCACAACAACCTAGTAAATACTTAAAGATCACGTACGTAAGTCTTAATAACTTGTAATGGTTGCCAACATATACATAACACATTTGACTCAAAATCTTAAAATGTATATATGATCATTTTATGTTTGTGTGTTATAAAACTAGGAGGGTATTCGTCTGTTGTGATGGCGGGTACTCTTTAGTCAAAAAATTTGCGAACACTATTTTTTGGTTATATGTTTTTTTTGTGATACTTACTTTACGCATAGCGAAAATTTTATCGCACACTATTTCATAGTAAAGTGTCAAGTACCTAAGCATCACGATGCAATGATGATAGGAAAACGGTAGTCAAGAGTATTACAAGGTTGTTGTGATTGACGATGAAAGGTACTTGTTAATCGGTAAATTTGTGTAATATTCGTTAAAACATGATATAACGTATAAACATAGAGAAGTATGCATCAGTTCTTGCAATATATGATTTTTCATATACTTTATAAATCACATGAAAATCTTCGTACTTTGACATGTACGATTCTTTTCAATCGAATTTATTAGCTAAATGATTAGGATTTCACTAAACTTTTACTAAAATACATACATAGATGATAAATGTTGACGTGTTTAACATATCTTGTATATCAATATCATCTCGATGATCTTCGTCATCATTTGATTTGCTTAACATCTTTTATATCAATATCATCTGATTTGTTTAACATCTCTTGTATATTAATATCATTTGGATGATCCTCTCCATCATCTGATATGTTTAACATCTCTTGTAGTTCAGTAGTTGTATATCAAGATCTGTTTAACATCTCTTAGTGTTGCAAAAATCGGCCTAGGCGGACGATTAATCGGCGATTAATCGCTAGGCAGGGATTAACCGCATTGATTTTCACTAATCGGCCTAATTAATCGGTTTGGTCAAAAATCGGTCAACAAAACGATTAATAGGCTAAAAATCGGCCAAATCGGATAAATCGGCCAAATCGGTTACGTATAGAAATCGGAAAAATGAGGCATAAATCGGCCAAATCGGCTAGATCGGTCAAATCGGGCATATAGTTTCAAAATTTTATAATTTTATATATAAAAAGTCCAATCCGATTAATCCCCGCCTAACCGATTAATCACTAGGCGGTACCCGTCCGCCCAGCTACCGCCTAGCGATTTTTGCAACCTTTGCAGGTTTGGAATTCTCAGTTTTTTACGAGTTTGTTCATGTTCTGCAACGTGTTCGGATCCAACTTAAGTACTTCACGATGCTTCTTGACCATTAACAGCTAGCACCAGAATACATTAAGCAGTCAGGTTTATCAATTTCATTATCGTAACGGCCAGAAGCAACAATACTAACTGCAAAGACGTCTTTCCCATGCATAATAGAATCTATACCACCTTGAAATGGGGGTGGATACCAACCAAAGTAAGTTCAACACGACATTGAAACTCGTCTCCAACTTCAACTCCCAGGACGGGCCACGTACATTGTTTTGACTGTTAACATTCTTGATATTGTTTTGAAAAAATGAGATTGTGTAGTCAATATCATCTCGACTGATCTGTTTAGCTACTATAAATAACTAGTCAGCATTTGGTCAAAGCTTTTGGCGGGAAAAAATAAGGGGAAATAATTTACGAAAATGAAAAAGAGAGAAAAGTCAAATAAAGTCAAACTTTTAGTGAGGACATGTATTCACCAAAAGTTTTGGTAAAGTTTTCTTCACTTTCTGGTAGAATCAAAGTTTGAAACTTGGAATTTCTGTCGTTTAGTGGCTTTTAGCGAGGACATGCATGTCCTGGCCAAAGGCTTCGTCGCCCGTTCGACTTTTCCTTGTAGTGTATACAAAACGAGTTAAATTAAATTATATAGACATATGAAATATTTTTTATAAAAAGAAAAAAAGCGAAGTAGTTAAACGATTTAACTGATTGAACAATACATCGCTGCAAAACGCGTACATTTAATACTCGTAAACAAACAATGGACATCCAACAACTACGGATCGTTTTGTAGATGAAATGATTATGTGGTCACACACTCGCACTCTATGTGCATGAAATCATGATACACGTCTTGTATGTAACTATACGTTGCATTATAAATTGAAGATGATAAATGCGCAAGTGCGCAACTAACTATTGGAGTTGTATATTCGGTATGGCACATAGAAAATTTGTGATTAAAAACTACATTTTAAAAATAAAAGCTTGTAGAATGAATATAAAAGAGAAAATTGCCAAGAACTCAAGAAAAAGTGTAACCTAATGTTTTCAAACCCGGGTTGAACCGGCCCGTTCAACCGGTCGGACCGATGCCCAGCCACAAAATGGGTAAAAAAAACCCGGGTTAACTAGTTAGACCCGCTGGGTTTTGAGTGACCCGGGTCTTGAAACCCGGCTGGGTTTGATTTTTTTCAATTTTTTTATAAAAACCGGGTTGACCTGGCTGTCGAACCGGTTAACCCGGTCGAAGTTTTTTTAATGATAAACCGGGTTGACCCGACAGTCGAACCGGTGCCCGGTGATTCGACCGGATCGATTAAAAACCCGGTTTTTAAAACATTGGTCTAACCATAGATTAAAGGGTTAATCATTTGAAAATGTATCATACTTGCTACTTTTTGTTATTGTGTGTATTACTTTTTTTTTTCTTATTGTGTGTAATGAACTTTTAAATTCGATCATTGTGTGTATTTTGTGACCATTTTACCCTTCATTTTTTTTCAAATTTCAAAGAGTAAAATAGTTATTTTACATGACAAAATAGTCATAAAATACACATAATGATCAAAATTTGAAAATTCAATACATACAATAAAAAGAAAAAAAAAATCAGTATACACAAGTATGGTACAGTTTCGAACAATTAACCTTAGATTAAAGGCCAAGTGTGGTCATGGGTATTTTTTTTCCGTTCGTAACATATAGGTACACACAATTTGAAACAAAGCTTACTGAAAAGTGAAAGGCACCATAAATACTCGGTAATTCGGTATTAGTCACAATAATTTTATTAGAGGGTAAATTGCAAAAATGGTCCTTAAAGTAGCTCAAATGCGGAAGGATTACACCGAGACAAATTTTGTTGCAAAAACGACGTTAATTTATTATTATTTTTTTTTTTAATTTTTTTTTTTTGCAAAATAGCCATTGAGAGCGACTTTTTGCTAACTTTGTTATTTTTCTCGTTAAGTGCCTTGTCATTGAGGGCATTATTGTGATTTTGACCGTCTTTCTCCCGCCAATTATACTGATAAGGTTTTAAAAGGTACCATTTTGAGGGGTCGTTTTAGCCCTTATTTGATCACTTTTGTATCCGTTATTGCTTAATTTCGTTCCTTTTCACTTTTTAGGTCTCTTGAAGGCAAAATGCTGGAATGGCACTTATTTGGACGAAAAGGCGCGAATTTACGAAGAAAATGGCCAAAGTCAAGAATCGAGCCACTCAGACTGCTGGAACTGAAGGGGACGGCGTCAGGTGTTAACTGCGACGCCGTCGCATCACTTTTGTGACGGCTCAGTAGCCAAATTGCTCATTTACAAGTGACGGCGTCGGGCTTTAAAAGAGTAGACCGTCGCAACTCAGACGGCCTAGATGTGACCCAGACGGCGTCAGAAGCTGAAGAGGACGGCGTCACGGACATAAGGTGACGCCGTCGCAAGGTTAACGTGGCCAAGACGAAACCCTAATGACGGCGACACGAAGGCGTCACGAAACATAAGGTGACACCGTCGCATATGTAATCTTATATATAGAATCCGAATTTTTCAGTTTTAGGGAGAGTCTTTTGGAGTGAAAACCTAAAACCGAACCTAAGGTGTCTTGTACAGTATTTTAGGGTTTTAAACCCTATCTTACATCAAGATAAGTATTTACTTCATTAATTCAATTATGTCTTTGATTATTTGTGTGTATGCTTGCATGTTCTCCATGTCCGGCTAATTTATTTGTGTGTTTGCTTAGGAAGTATGAAACTTAATTATTGAATATTGATTGTTTGTTTCTTATCTTAGTTGATTAATGATCTAGTAATGCGATAGGTCATTCGTTGTGTACTTAATGCTTGATTCATCTTTGTGAACCTTAGAATATGATTACCTGAGTAGTTGTAGGCTAAATTATCCAAAGAGTGCCTTAGAGTAAGAGTTTATCATCCCTAGTGGGTTTTGTAGACGAGACCCTTTGGTAAGTTCAAAGAGTTAGGGAGAAACGCATACCCTACAACTTTAGACACACAACGCAACTAAGAATAAGGACGTGACAACTCAACCATCAATAGGAGATAATTAAGGAGTAGTATAACCTAAGTAAACACATCTTTAAACTATCATACGAGCACACATTAATTAGACATAGACTCCCACAACCTTAGTTTAGATAATTAGATAATAGTAGAGTAATGGGTAGAAATACCAACCCCCCAAATCCAATACCCGAGATTCGTACCTTTCCATTTCATAAAATATAAAAATACAAAAATAATCTTCCTCAACCTTAACCTTAGCATAGTAACTTCTTACTAGCATTCCTATTCCCCTAGAGAACGATATCAATACCCGTGGCTTACCCTAATTACTACACTACAACGATTAGGTTCACTGCCTAGGGTGTTATAAAACTTGCTCGAAGAAAAGGAAGTTTCCTTGACCCCGAACGACGCGTGTAGCGTTATCATATATTTCAAGGACAATATTTGCAAATATAACTTAACTTCGTTAAATCAACTAGATTACTAAAGTAGGCTTTTACAGAAAACATTAAATGCCAAAACAACCCCATTTAACTTCATTTCAAATCGATACTCAACAGTCAGAAAACATTAAGTACCCCCTTCATTTCAAATCGATAATCAACAGTCAAACCCTAGCTGCAAAAAACAAAAAATCAGAACAACCAAACCCAACTATGGCAAATAATGATAAGGGAAAGTCTTTGTTGGTTGGGGGGAGGAATCATCGAAAAAGTCGTGGGGGAAAGTTTTATTAAACGATGAAGTCTTTGAGGAAGTTATGGCTACATTTGGTGATCAAGTAATTGCCAAGTATGGTTCGTATAAGAACATAGGGAAGGAGATGATAGAAGTTATTCTTAAATGGTTGTGGAACAAAACTTAAGGGCGACGCAACTAAAGGGCGACGCCGTCCCTCTCTACGGATTTAATTAAAATACACCTGACGACTCAATATACTTTTTGCTAAAATATACCTGACGGCATCAGACTTTGAAGAGGAAGGGCGTCACTAAGACTTTTCATCTCAGACGGCCCAGATCCAGAATCAGACGACGTCCCTACTGAAGCCCGACGGCGTCACAGCTACAAGGTGACGCCGTCCCAACGATAACTTGGCCAAGACGAATACCCTAATGACGGCGATCTGACGGCGTCTCACCTATAAGGTGACGCCGTCGCAAGTGTAAAATTATATATAGAAATCGAATTTTCAGTATTTGAAGAGGTAGACTTTTGGAGTAAAAACCCTAAACGTTTGTAGTCCGACTTGGACAGTATCTTAGGGTCCCAAACCCTATTTTACACATCAAGATAAGTGTTTTACTTCATTAATTTCATTATGTCTTCCATTGAATGTGTGTATGCTTGCTTGTTTAACATGTCTGGCTAAATTTCTTATGTGTTTGCTTAGATCTATGAAACCTAGTTGTTAATTATTGTTAGGTTGTCTCTTATCTTAATTGTAATTGGCTTAGGAGTGCAACTAGGCTATCGTTGTGTTTAATGCTTGATGAATCTTTGATAGTTTATGGATGACTTAGTGGATTTCGTTTACTACACTCAAGGGTGACTTCAAAGAGTTAGGGCATAGGCACACCTTACGACTTTAGGAAACACAACGCGTTAAGAATAAGGACGTGACAATTCAACCTACAATAAAAGATAACTAGGGAGTAATAGTATCTAGGTAAACACATTTTTAATCATCATACGAGCACACATCAATAGACATAAGACTACCCGTAGAATTAGATAATTAGATAGTAGAGTAATCGGTAGAAGTACCAACCCCAAAATCCAAGCCCCGAGATTTTACCCTTAGCTTTCTAAAAAATATAAAAAAGATAAAAAAGAATCTTCCTCAACCTCAACCTTAGCGTAGTACACTTCTTAATAGCATTCCTATTCCCCTAAAGAATGATATCAATCCCCGAGGTTTACCCAATACTACACTACAACGATTAGGTTCACTGCCTAGGGTGTTGAAAAACTTGTTCGACAAAAAGGAAGTTCCTTTGACCCCGAACGATCTCCGTACCCGCATCAAGTTTTTGGCGCCGTTGCCGGGGAATAGAATAGCTAGTTAATTTTTGCTTCTCTCTGATGAGGAATGGACTTGCATTCTCATGTACGTCTTTATTCCATTCTTCACAGATGGTGTGGTTGCTCTTTCCCTTTTCTCTTTCGGGAATGAGGACACCATCTTTGACCCCGGTATCATCCTTTATAGATTCTTCTATTAACAATACCGCGGTTATATCTCATCGGTGTGGAACTTTCTGATGTTCATATGTTTATTAACATTGTGAACGAAAGTCCGATCGAGATTGGTTTTCCACGTTACTTTCCCCATGAACCAATGAATACGGGGTCGAGTCAAGCTAGCGACTCGGGAATCAAAAACAGTAGCATGCCATATGGGTTTTCACCCATATTTCTGACTTCTTTCTATCTTTCTACCACCCTAGTGTGGGGGGGGGGGGGGTTGCCCCACATGTTGTGTATATATTAAGTTATCAAAAAAAAAAAAAAAAAAAAAAACTTTCAAAATAATGGCCGTAGTATTTCCCTTTTACGTTCTCAGTTTCGGCATAACCGCCGGTACTTTGAATATTGAGGGCAATATTCATTTCTAAGTGTGGGGGGGAATTCTCACGAATTTTATCATGTAATTATACCGCCTAATTCCCCCGTTTTTGGCCAAAATTTTTTTTTGGAGTAAGTGTTCTACACTTACTCAATTGGTTATCAGTCCGCCTTGTCTAATAAACAAAAGGATTGGCTAATCCAGGAGCAAACGGCTCTTGGTAAAGATATCTCAAATCCGTTGCCGGCTTGCAATTTGCCCAAAATTGTATGGTATTCAGCTCACCATATCCTTAAAAGTGAAGAGTTGGCTAGCCCGCAAGTTTATGGCTTGTGGTAAAGGCAGTGGAAAAACCATAATTGGTAATCAGCTCACCAAAGATAATATTGATAATTTATCTAAGAGTTGGCTAGTCCAGAGCAAACGGCTTCTGGTAGAGACAAATCAAATCCGTTAGAAGCTGGTGGTTTGCTCAAAATCACATGGTTATCGGTGTACCATTGTTCTTACTTAAACTAAAACATTTGGCTACTCCAGAAGTAATGGCTTTTGGTAAAGAGATTCAAATCCATTAAGTTTTTCTCAAAAGATTGCTAGGGACTAGCAATAGTTTAGTGTGGGGGATTGATGAGTGTGTAAATACTCATCATTTTTGGTCAAATCTGAACTGCAAAACACTTAAAAATGCTCACAAATGCATCAAAATACTGAAAATATTCCAAAATTGCATTTTATATGTTTCAGATGCAAAATGTTCAAAATCAGATGAAAAATGAGCTAAGTTTGCAAAATTGGCAGTTTCAGTCCCCCAAGTTTCTAAAATTGTCAGAAATAGTCCCTGAGCCCTAATTTCAAAAGAAAAAAAATCACCAAAGGTCCTTTTAAAATCATAAGTTGTCAAAATTAGTCCTTTGGTGAAAAATATCAAAAGTTTTGAGAAATTACAAGTTTGGTCCTCCAAGTTTAAAAATTGGCAAAAATGTCCTTTGAAAATTTGAAAATGTCAAAAATAGTCCTTGTACTATTGGAACTTGTCAGTTTTGGTCCTTGTGACAACTTTGTAAAATTGGCAGAATTGGTCCTTGCATTTTTCAGAAATTACAAAAGAGGCCCTTGATTAATTAATACCCTTTATGCCATTTGGACCCTGCCAATACCCCTTGGACCCTGCCAACCCTTGTGACCCCCTGTCAATTGGATTTTGGACCCCCCTTCATAATAATAAGCAGTCAAACCCCACTGGTCAAACCCACCCAACTCGCGCCAAAACACTGTCTTCTTTAACAACCCTTCTGCAACACTTCACCTCCCATCCCCCCTCCTCACTTTCACTCCTCCATGTCCCCCCACCTTCAACTACCCTCCAAGAATCATTTAATGCACCCCTGCCCCTTTCACTCAACCTACAACTGGCTAATATAACTTTTGGCGCCAAAATCGGATTCAATGGCCAAGATCAATTTAGCTAATCCAATGGCCTCAAATTGAAGTGGGAAACAATCAGAGAGAGGGAAGAAGTCATTTTGGGTATAAATAAAGCAAGAAGAAAGAGAAGAAGAGTAGCATTTAGTTTAAATTTAAAATTGTATGTCGTTTTTATGTTTCTGTTTTAAATTAAGTTCTAAACTGTAATCTTTTGTTTCATTGTGTCAAGTTAAGTTATTTAAGTGTATTAAAACTCTTTTCAAGTATCAATTCCAGTTTATGTTCATATTCCAAGTTTCTAGTTCACTGTTGCAATTTTCATTCTCAAATTTATATGTCAAAGCTTTTAGTGGCTTAATTTGTAGACTCAAATAAGCTTACATAAGCTTATTAAAGCTTTTTGTAAGTTTAAATTTAAGTTTCAAGCAAAGTTGGATTCTGGTCAATGAAAGTCAACTGAATGATCCTTGGGCAATGGAAATGGAAATGGGTGATGCAGTGATAGATTTGGGGTGATTTAGAATTCATTGGGTTGGTTTAGAATAGGTAGTGGTTCATTGGTTCACAGGTTTCAAGCCATTGTGGCTAAGGACCCTTTTGTAAGTGATTTTTTAAGTTTCATTGCAAAATCTGTCTTTGTAGTTATAAGAAGTTCAAACATGTTTAATTAATTGTATTCAAGTTAGTTTAACTCAGTTTGTTCAACATTGTTAGCTAGTTTTGTAGTTAGATCATTTAAAGTTCAAAACTGTTGGCATAAGGTGTGTTTGGAATTGCTCTTTAATCTGTGTTATAGGTCTGTGCAGTGTTTGAGACCTGTTGGTTTATGCTTGAGCAACTCATTCATACTCATATCTGTCAATAACTTGAGCCTGCACACTCTAAAAGTCAACATTACATAAAATCTGTCTCCACTACTTATCTGTTGTAATTTTGGAAAAGCATAAGCTTGTTTTGTGCTTAGAATTCAAAGACTTTGCTTGCATCAGCTTTATTTCATCATATTACATCTCAATCAGTCCAAAAATTGGTTTCAAATTTCATTTTGGTCAAAGTTTCATAACTATCTCAAAAAGTCAAAAGTGTAGAAAATCAGTTTTGAGCCCAAATGAAAGGATTTTTCATTGACTCATTTCTGAGTCGAATTCAGTGAAACTTGTGGTTTTAAAAACTTCATCTGGTCTATTCACTTATTAGCAATTTTGTAGATTTTTATAAATTTTTTATAAGCTGCAAAACAGCTTGTGGACTTGGTCTCAAATTCTGAGAGTGCCCTGTGCACTGATCTCTATGTTTTGACAGTAGCTTGCAGAGTTCCTCAAAAGCTCATAAGAGCTTGTGAGCAGCTGTTCTCTGGTTTAGACATAGGTAGCCAGGTCTACTTTAGGCTCCTTCATCTGTTTTTAAGTTTCAGCTTATTGAATGTCTTGTGCTTAAGCTTAAAGTAGCCCCTTCAAACCTGTTTTTAGCTCATAATCAAATCATCATAATCTTTGTAATTTGTATTTCAGTGGTTTAGGTTAGTTGTTTATAGTTGCTTTTGAGTTATTTTAGCATATTGTAGCTTCTGCAAACAGTTGGTAGCTTATTGTGGCTTTTGGCTCAACTTAAGTGCTTATTTATAAGCATTCTCCATAGCAGTTCCATTTTCTTGCACACAACCCCTGTTTTTTATATTTTTCCCAGATTCTCTACATTATTTTAGACTTTTCTTGAATTTTTCAGAATTTTCCAAGTTAGTTTGCTATTTTTCTTCATTTTAATTAGTTTTTAAGTCATTTTAATTAGCATTTAATACAATTAATTAAGAAAAGCTTCAAAAAAATAATTTTTCATTTTTCTTAACTTAAGATAAATATAAAAAGTAAAAAAAATATTTTTCCAGATTTTTCTTAGTTAAATTTGTATTTTTAAGTAATTTAATTAGTTTTAAATAGTTTAAAATTCATAGAAAATACAAAAATAATCAGAAAAATACAAAAATAGTTTTGAAAATTCTATTTTGATATTTTAGATTTTTCTAAGTCATAATTTTATTTTTCTAGCTCTATTTCATATTTTCTTGTATTTTAAGTTATTATTTAATAGTTAAAAATAGTTTTTAATTAATAATAATTAGTTAAATAGTTATAAAAATAATTTTCTTTTTCTATAAAATTTCTTTTATCATTAGGATTGTAAAAATGTGATTTTCATATTTTTAAGATTTATATTGTTTAAGTTTCATATTTTCATTTGTACGTCGCGTAGTTTTTAATTCAGTTTTATAAAAAGAAAAATCAAAAACATCATTTTAAAAATAGTGATAGCATTTATTTAATATATTTTATCTTTTTAATTCTCTTTAATTTGCATTTAAGCCCCTGTAATTTATTTCCTTTTTCTGTAGTTATAATAATTCAATCCCTTTTTCTGTTCAAATCTCTCGATCACTATTCGTTTGGTGATTCTTCGCATAGCTCGCTGGGACATAACGACCCGGGGAAACACTATACTCCCCAGATCTTCATTGCATTCGTTTCTAAACCGTTTTAAGTTTCTTACGGTCGGCCATTCACAAGTGGTCGGCTTGAGTGATAAAACTTGACTGTTCGGGAGCGAATCAAATTTTTGGCGCCGCTGCCGGGGAGCTGTGCTGATTATCTTCCGTCTAGCAGATTAGTGATTTGAATACTCACTCTTTGTTCATACCATCCATCTATATATATATATTTTCTTATAAAAAAATCCAAAAAACCCAAAAACATCTCAAAACCTATAAAACACAAAAATATTTTTCTTTTGTTTCTCTATATATGTATAACCATAAAACTCAAAAATAATCTTCTTTCCCCATTTTCATAATTCCATTCCTTGGCTCTGAGATTCCTTAGAGTTAACTCTAGTGCATGCGCACTCGTTCTTCTAGATCATTGAGTCCTTTGCGTGATCTAGCAGAAATTCCTAGAAGACGTTCTCGTAGGCGTGCTGCCCAAATAGTCGAACCCGAGATTCGAACTATTTCAAGCAACAATATGGCAGACGAACGAACTATGGCGGAAATGCTCCAGGCACCCACCGAGGGTTATGGAGATGCCATCGTTTTACCGGTAATCAATTC
>BPTQ01000001.1:282247431-282435047 GCA_019973895.1 Chrysanthemum seticuspe
CCAGCCATAACTAACACCAAATGGCTTCGATGCCCTCGAACCATTTTCCTTCGTAGCCAACGAACTGTTAGTATTATGCGTACACCTGGTGATGTTCAAAGTGTGTGGAACAAATGCCGAAACTGACCAAGGCCGAATACTTAAAGCGAAAACTAAAGGAAATGTAGGAATTAGTATGTTGCCTACCGTAGGCAATCTCGCCGATAGCCTCGCCGATTGAGTCTTCTCAATAACCTACTTCTTCGTCCTCATAATCCTCATAACTGAAACAACGCTCTTTATCCTTGAAAACTAAAAACGAGTGTTTAGAGTTAGTGTAGAAATCCGAATGCTAAGTTCTATAACGGTGGCTGAGCAAAAATCAAAAGTTCCTATTTCTCGCAACAAAGTCAATACTCCTAATACTCCTGCTTCTTCATCCAATAACTCTTCTGAGTTAGCCGCTCCGATAGCCGCTCTAACGGATGCCATCCGTTGTATGATTAAGGATGTAAAGGAAATCAAAAGCGAAATTCATAAGCCGGAACCAGTCAAAGCCGTAAACAAGGTGTGTGAAACTTGTAGTGGTCCACATGCGTATTATGATTGTCAAGCAACCGATGCTTCCTTTTACCAAGCTCCCGTAGCTTCGGTAAACCACAATCAATACCGACCACAAGCTGATCCTCATTACCGTGCACCTAGCGGTATGACACCACCTGGTTTTCCTCCTGTGCAAAACCATGGCAATCAAAATCGCTTTGTTCCGAATCAAGGACAGGATTTCAATAACTCTCAAAATTTCAATCAAAACCGGAACAATTTCAACCAACCATATCAAGCTCCAAATCATCAAAGTTATCAACAACCTTCTCAAGCTCCCATGCCAAATGACTTCATGAAAATTACTGAGTCAAGCATACGTTCAATGCAAACTTAGATCAATAACATGAGAGTTGAGCTAAAAAAGGAAATTGATACCACAATGTCTCGGCAGACAAATGAGTTAAAGAATATGATGAGCAGTTTCATGAACATGAATATGAACAAAGCTTCATCATCTTCTGGAGGACTCCCAAGCAATACAATTCCTAATCCCAATGCCGAGTAGAAAGCCGTCACCACTCGTAGTGGTAAGACGCACAATGGACCTTCGACTCCTATGCCCCCTCCTCCTGTGGCAATGAGTCAAGTTACCAAGGATACAACGGACAAGGTGCAATTCTCAAGCCCACGAAGTACCGCACACGTCCCACCTTCGGTAGTCCAAGCTTTAAGTCCAGAACCCGAAGTTCCGAAGAAAAATCCTGAGCCAGAAATGACTTCCATCCCGGCTCAAAAGTCTAGTCAGCTTCCTTACCCATCAAGAATGAATGATGAGAAGCTCAAAGACAAAAACAAAGAGCAAATGGAAAATTTTTTCCAAATCTTCAATGAGCTACACTTTGATATAAGCTTCGTTGATGCTCTCGTTCTAATGCCTAAATTTGCATCCACGCTTAAAGGCTTCCTGACCAACAAAGATAAGCTATCTGAGATGGCTAAAACTCCTCTCAATGAGCAATGCTCAGCGGTCCTTCTCAAGAAGCTTCCCAAAAATCTTGAAGACCCTGGCAGATTTCTAATCCCGTGTGATTTCTTGGGGATGGTTCAATGCTCCGCCTTGGCCGATCTTGGCGCTAGCATTAACCTCATGCCACTCTCAGTATGGAAGAATCTGTCTCTTCCTAAACTTTCATCCACTTGTATGACACTCGAGCTAGCGGACCGTACCATAACTCCTCCACTTGGGATAGCCGAGGATGTCGTGATGAAAGTGGGAAAGTTTCACTTTCCTACTGACTTTGTTGTAGTAGACTTCGATGCAGATCCTAGAGTTCCCCTCATCTTAGGGAGAGCTTTCTTAAGAACGAGTCGTGCTCTGATTGATGTGTTTGCTGAAGAGTTGACCATACGGGTTGACAACGAAGAGCTCACATTGAATATCAACCAGAACTCCAAACCTCTGTCCAAACAGAGTGTTGCCACAATTGATCAAAGATCTGAAAGATTCAATGCAACACTCTCAAATTTCACGGTTAGGAGGAGTCACCAAAAACGTTCTGAGTTAAAAGCTTTGAAAATCACCCCTGGTTCAAACAAATGGTTTGAAAGTTGTACCAGGGAAGTCAAGAGTGTTCTTGATGATGATGATCTAGAATCGGAGACTTCATCGGAAGTGGTGGAAACTGCTAGCTCTAAGAGCACACCACTTGTCCCACCTCCGGAATCAGTTTGTCGCATCGAGTTTGTTAACTCTGTGGATGAAACCAAACTCTCTTCAGTTTCATCTGAATTGGATGATGATATTTGTGATCCAATGGGAGACATTCTTCCCATTGATGAATTGCTCAAAAATGATCCATCATCTTCTAGTATTATTCCCGACTCTTCCATCCCTTCTCTCACTCCTGATGAGGAAGATGACAACTTTTGGAATGAAGTCGATGCCTTTCTTAGTGATGAGTCAATTCCAACGGGAATTGATAATACTTACTTTGATCCGGAGGGGGACATCCTTTTTCTGGAAAATCTGTTGATTGAAGAACCGTTTCCCACCCTTCCTCCCGGCTATCTTATTAACAATCACCATCTAAGCTTCAAGTTTAAGCTTAAAAATGTCAAAACCGGTGATTTGCTTCTCTCTGATGAGGAATGGACTTGCATTCTCATGTACGTATTTATTCCATTCTTCACAGATGGTGTGGTTGCTCTTTCCCTTTTCTCTTTCGGGAATGAGGACACCATCTTTGACCCCGGTATCATCCTTTATAGATTCTTCTATTAACAATACCGCGGTTATATCTCATCGGTGTGGAACTTTCTGATGTTCATATGTTTATTAACATTGTGAACGAAAGTCCGATCGAGATTGGTTTTCCACGTTACTTTCCCCATGAACCAATGAATACGGGGTCGAGTCAAGCTAGCGACTCGGGAATCAAAAACAGTAGCATGCCATATGGGTTTTCACCCATATTTCTGACTTCTTTCTATCTTTCTACCACCCTAGTGTGGGGGGGGGGGTTGCCCCACATGTTGTGTATATATTAAAGTATCAAAAAAAAAAAAAAACTTTCAAAATAATGGCCGTAGTATTTCCCTTTTACGTTCTCAGTTTCGGCATAACCGCCGGTACTTTGAATATTGAGGGCAATATTCATTTCTAAGTTTCTAAAATTGTCAGAAATAGTCCCTGAGCCCTAATTTCAAAAGAAAAAAAATCACCAAAGGTCCTTTTAAAATCATAAGTTGTCAAAATTAGTCCTTTGGTGAAAAATATCAAAAGTTTTGAGAAATTACAAGTTTGGTCCTCCAAGTTTAAAAATTGGCAAAAATGTCCTTTGAAAATGTCAAAAATAGTCCTTGTACTATTGGAACTTGTCAGTTTTGGTCCTTGTGACAACTTTGTAAAATTGGCAGAATTGGTCCTTGCATTTTTTAGAAATTACAAAAGAGGCCCTTGATTAATTAATACCCTTTATGCCATTTGGACCCTGCCAATACCCCTTGGACCCTGCCAACCCTTGTGACCCCCTGTCAATTGGATTTTGGACCCCCCTTCATAATTATAACCAGTCAAACCCCACTGGTCAAACCCACCCAACTCGCGCCAAAACACTGTCTTCTTCTACAACCCTTCTGCAACACTTCACCTCCCATCCCCCCTCCTCACTTTCACTCCTCCATGTCCCCCCACCTTCAACTACCCTCCAAGAATCATTTAATGCACCCCTGCCCCTTTCACTCAACCTACAACTGGCTAATATAACTTTTGGCGCCAAAATCGGATTCAATGGCCAAGATCAATTTAGCTAATCCAATGGCCTCAAATTGAAGTGGGAAACAATCAGAGAGAGGGAAGAAGTCATTTTGGGTATAAATAAAGCAAGAAGAAAGAGAAGAAGAGTAGCATTTAGTTTAAATTTAAAATTGTATGTCGTTTTTATGTTTCTGTTTTAAATTAAGTTCTAAACTGTAATCTTTTGTTTCATTGTGTCAAGTTAAGTTATTTAAGTGTATTAAAACTCTTTTCAAGTATCAATTCCAGTTTATGTTTATATTCCAAGTTTCTAGTTCACTGTTGCAATTTTCATTCTCAAATTTCTATGTCAAAGCTTTTAGTGGCTTAATTTGTAGACTCAAATAAGCTTACATAAGCTTATTAAAGCTTTTTGTAAGTTTAAATTTAAGTTTCAAGCAAAGTTGGATTCTGGTCAATGAAAGTCAACTGAATGATCCTTGGGCAATGGAAATGGAAATGGGTGATGCAGTGATAGATTTGGGGTGATTTAGAATTCATTGGGTTGGTTTAGAATAGGTAGTGGTTCATTGGTTCACAGGTTTCAAGCCATTGTGGCTAAGGACCCTTTTGTAAGTGATTTTTTAAGTTTCATTGCAAAATCTGTCTTTGTAGTTATAAGAAGTTCAAACATGTTTAATTAATTGTATTCAAGTTAGTTTAACTCAGTTTGTTCAATATTGTTAGCTAGTTTAGTAGTTACATCATTTAAAGTTCAAAACTGTTGGCATAAGGTGTGTTTGGAATTGCTCTTTAATCTGTGTTATAGGTCTGTGCAGTGTTTGAGACCTGTTGGTTTATGCTTGAGCAACTCATTCATACTCATATATGTCAATAACTTGAGCCTGCACACTCTAAAAGTCAACATTACATAAAATCTGTCTCCACTACTTATCTGTTGTAATTTTGGAAAAACATAAGCTTGTTTTGTGCTTAGAATTCAAAGACTTTGCTTGCATCAGCTTTATTTCATCATATTACATCTCAATCAGTCCAAAAATTGGTTTCAAATTTCATTTTGGTCAAAGTTTCATAACTATCTCAAAAAGTCAAAAGTGTAGAAAATCAGTTTTGAGCCCAAATGAAAGGATTTTTCATTGACTCATTTCTGAGTCGAATTCAGTGAAACTTGTGGTTTTAAAAACTTCATCTGGTCTATTCACTTATTAGCAATTTTGTAGATTTTTATAAATTTTTTATAAGCTGCAAAACAGCTTGTGGACTTGGTCTCAAATTCTGAGAGTGCCCTGTGCACTGATCTCTATGTTTTGACAGTAGCTTGCAGAGTTCCTCAAAAGCTCATAAGAGCTTGTGAGCAGCTGTTCTCTGGTTTAGACATAGGTAGCCAGGTCTACTTTAGGCTCCTTCATCTGTTTTTAAGTTTCAGCTTATTGAATGTCTTGTGCTTAAGCTTAAAGTAACCCCTTCAAACCTGTTTTTAGCTCATAATCAAATCATCATAATCTTTGTAATTTGTATTTCAGTGGTTTAGGTTAGTTGTTTATAGTTGCTTTTGAGTTATTTTAGCATATTGTAGCTTCTGCAAACAGTTGGTAGCTTATTGTGGCTTTTGGCTCAACTTAAGTGCTTATTTATAAGCATTCTCCATAGCAGTTCCATTTTCTTGCACACAACCCCTGTTTTTTATATTTTTCCCAGATTCTCTACATTATTTTAGACTTTTCTTGAATTTTTCAGAATTTTCCAAGTTAGTTTGCTATTTTTCTTCATTTTAATTAGTTTTTAAGTCATTTTAATTAGCATTTAATACAATTAATTAAGAAAAGCTTCAAAAAAATAATTTATCATTTTTCTTAAGTTAAGATAAATATAAAAAGTAAAAAAAATATTTTTCCAGATTTTTCTTAGTTAAATTTGTATTTTTAAGTAATTTAATTAGTTTTAAATAGTTTAAAATTCAAAGAAAATACAAAAATAATCAGAAAAATACAAAAATAGTTTTGAAAATTCTCTTTTGATATTTTAGATTTTTCTAAGTCATAATTTTATTTTTCTAGCTCTATTTCATATTTTCTTGTATTTTAAGTTATTATTTAATAGTTAAAAATAGTTTTTAATTAATAATAATTAGTTAAATAGTTATAAAAATAATTTTCTTTTTCTATAAATTTTCTTTTATCATTAGGATTGTAAAAATGTGATTTTCATATTTTTAAGATTTATATTGTTTAAGTTTCATGTTTTCATTTGTACGTCGCGTAGTTTTTAATTCAGTTTTATAAAAAGAAAAATCAAAAACATCATTTTAAAAATAGTGATAGCATTTATTTAATATATTTTATCTTTTTAATTCTCTTTAATTTGCATTTAAGCCCCTGTAATTTATCTCCTTTTTCTGTAGTTATAATAATTCAATCCCTTTTTCTGTTCAAATCTCTCGATCACTATTCGTTTGGTGATTCTTCGCATAGCTCGCTGGGACATAACGACCCGGGGAAACACTATACTCCCCAGATCTTCATTGCATTCGTTTCTGAACCGTTTTAAGTTTCTTACGGTCGGCCATTCACAAGTGGTCGGCTTGAGTGATAAAACTTGACTGTTCGGGAGCGAATCAGCTACCACACGGGAGACCACGCGCTTGCGTTTCTTCCAATTCTCTCTACGGGACCAAGCTAGTAATTGGCTTGAGCGACTTCCCACCGGATCCATCTCAAGTTGGGATGATCTCACTACTCATTTCCTTGCCTAATTTTTCCCACCGGGGAGAACTACCAAACTTAGGAATGAAATCTTGATGTTCCAACAACGTCAAGGTGAATCTCTCTACGAGGCATAGACTCGATTCAAGGACTTACTCCATAAAGTCCCTCATCATGGCATCGATCTTTGGCTTCAAGTCCAAGTATTTTATGATCATGTAAACTTCTCAACTAAGCAATCCATCGACCAAGTGGCCGGTGGCAAACTTAGTGATCTCACCGCAGAAGAATCGTGGGGTACAATAGAGGACCTTGCCCTCTATGACAACGAAAGTTGGAATGACCCCCGTGAGTTACCCAAAATCGTCAAGGCAATCTCCTTGCCTCCCATTGACTCACAAACTTCCAATCGTAGGATGCTCGAGCTTGAAGATCAAGTCAAATTCTTAATGAGCTCCTACGAGAATCCTAAGTCTTTACACCAAGTAAGCAAAATCACTCTACCGTGTGAGTTATGTACTGGTCCCCACGACACTCGTGATTGCACAAAACTCCTCGAACAAGCTTTTGCGGACTACGCCTCCACGCGTACCGATGGAGCAGGAGAGAAGTGGTACACTTTCAATCCCGAGCAAAACAACTTAGGAAATTCCTACCACCCCTCATGGAGAAATCACCCTAACCTTAGGTGGAGCCAAAACTCAAACCCGCCCCAAAACTCATATAATCCACCCAATAGGTCCAACCCTCCAAATACCGGGAATTCTACTAGTCTCGAGGCAATGGTGTCTAGGTTCATGTCATCTCAAGAAGCTCAATTGACTAAGCTTGAAGCCAATTTCAAGCAAAGACAAAGCGAGATGACAACCAAGCTTGACGCCCTCTTAAAAGCCTTCAATGATCGGGAGATTGGAGCACTCGCGAGTGACACTGTAAAGAACCAAAAAGTAAATTCGATTTCATCGACTTCATGTTCTTGCTCACCATGGGAGAGTGCACATCCATGCCCTTCACACCCAAAGGTTCACTCGGTCAAAGCCATCAACACGGGTTCGAAGCGATCCCTTATGAAATACCAAGGACCCGAACCAATGGCCTATCCAACTCGTGAGAAACTCATCAACCAATAACCCAAACCTAATCTAGAAGAGGAGTACAAGGAACTCCACCAAGAAAAACCGGTTCTTGAAGTCTTGACTCATGCGCCTTATTATAATGCTTTAAAAGAAAAATATGAGCAAGAAATAAAATTAGGAGAACGTGGGTCCGCATTTGTGCAAAATAAGTTACCTAAGAAGATAGATGATCCCGGGCTATTCATTCTTTCGTGTAGACTTGGAAATTTTAAATCTTTTGACACTTTAGCCGACTTAGGATCTAGCATCAATCTTCTTCCGTTGTCCCTCCATAGAAGCCTTAACCTAGGTAAGATAGAACCAACATAAACCATCTTAGGTCTAGCGGACGGAAGTATTGCATATCCGGTAGGGATAATAAAAGACATGGTAGTACACGTAGGTCAATTGACTCTTTTGGCGGATTTTCATGTGCTAGACATGAATAAAGACCAGACATGCCCATTGTTAGTAGGAAGAGGATTCTTAGCTACCGCTAGTGCCATAATTGATTGTAAGATGTCTAAGATAGTGGTAGGAGAAAGGAGTGCTAGGTCAATTTATGATGTCAAGAAGCATATCTACTACAAAGAGGAAGAAATACCCTACGAGATCATGTTGGATATAAAATCATCTAGATATGGACCTTGGACTAATAAAGATTTTGTAGGTCCTCAACGACCTTTCTATCTAGAGGAGGCCTTTGTAAGTGACTCAACTTTCCATGAGCAACAATTGGCTAGGTACATTGAAGTGAACCCATTCGAGGATGCCTTAGTGTTTAGGAAGATGACCGAGTTCCTAGGAAGCTTGCCCGTTAATCTTGTCATGAATAAGTGAAAGGTTGAGAGTGAGAAGCCTAAGCATAATTGGAATTGGGATAGACCACCTAGTGATGGGAATGGAGAATGGCACATTAGGATGACAATCTATGACCCCGATGAAGAAAAGTTTAAAAAGGCATACCGAACTAAGCGTACCACTAGGAATTTAAAAGATAAGTTTGATACCTATGACATTCTTGAAGATAAACTTACTTACATAGGTACGCAGGAGCACGACTTCGAGTCTAGCTACAAGACTCATAAATAAAGAAAAGCGTTTCGTGGGAGGCAACCCATGCTTAATTGTTTGCTTGTTTGTGTGTCATATAACTTTTCATTATTGTATGTTCTCATGTTTGAATTTGTGAAAATGCTTTATTTTGTCTTTAACCTCGTCTTAATTACATATAAAGGTATTTTACAATAAGATAAGTGTAGGGAAGATTACATACGTTTTTCAAAAACGTGAACATGAGAACTATGACTATATATATATATATATATATATATATATATATATATATACATATATATATATACATATATATATATATATATATATATATATATATATACATATATATATATATATACATATATATATATATATATACATATATATATATATATATATACATATATATATATATACATATATATATATATATATATATATATATATATATATATATATATATATATATATATATATATATATATATATATATATATATATATATATATATATATACTAGTGTCAAAACCCGTCCGATGGACGGGTATAACTTGTGGTTTTTATTTTTAGGTTTTAGTAGAACAAATATATACTAAAAAGTAATTAAAAGTTAAATTAAAGCCTATTATAGTTGCACGATCTTGTTAAAAAAAAACATAAAGTTTAAACAAATGCGCAAAGAAGTTATTGCATGTCATCCCAACCAGACATGCACCTAAACTGGCCGGTTTCAACTCGTATTAAAATGACACACTTGTGACAACTCGTAATTTCAGGTCATTTTACAAAATTTGAAAATTTCACTATTCATCTCGGGAATTTACTATTCACTGGTTACTATTCATCATTTTACTATTCATTGTTTTTGAAGTCAATTTGATATTTTGAAAGGGTATTTCAAAATTTTACTATTCATGAAACACTATTCATTCCCGGAGAAAATCACTATTCATGAGTCATTATTTATCATTTTTCGTAAACTAGGTTTACGAGTATCAAATACGCGTAACCTTGAGGGTTTAGCTGCGTATTCATGGAAAATCATCGAGGGCATTTCATATAGACTAGATTTAGTCTACATATCATTAGCAAAATCATCATCATATTAATTCATGCATGGTTTTGCATATTTCATTAAACGTTTATTTTCCTATTAAATAAACGCTATCGCGTAATCATTATTTTGAATATTGATCCGACACTTCCAAAAATAATCTTAATATATTTTTATACTCATTTTAAGACTATAAAAATTATATTATTAGTTTACCCGATGTTTTCAATTAATTTTGTATATAAATTGTTATGTATAAATATTTACGACGATTTTCGTAAATACTACACGATAATTATTATTTCACTAAATTTTTGTAAGAAATGTATTTTTATAATTTTTATGACTTCAATATATTTTATTTTGATCCGTTAAAATTTATTTTTAGCTAACGCTACCCTAAATGCTTAAATATGTATACAAGTTACTAACTATTCTTAAATAACTACACTTTACCTCTACATATATATACTTAACAATAACAAAATGCATCTACTTTTCTTTGTTTTATGCTTGTCGACCACATGGATGATTCACACCCTTTTTGTACCAAAATATCTAAGGTAATCTACACTACTTGCTCACTTTTAAAAAAAAGTACTAATATAACACATACATCACACATTAAAAGGTGAAGAAAAATCTAAATCCTCTCCTCTTCTTCATCATATTCGGCCAACATCAAGAGCAAGAAGAAAACATTAATTTTTCATGATCCAAGTGTTTATTAAGCTCAACTAGTAATCTATGTTAAGGTTTTGAAATAAAAACCTATAGATTGATAAGGTTTTCATCATTTTCTTTCACATAATCATTCAAGTAAGCATTTCATGATCTTCATAACTTTTTCATATTTATCTTTATGTTATTTCATCATTCTTGCAAGAAAACATGCATGTTACATATGAATTTATACCACTTTTAATATTTTTATTACTTATTATGAAATATAATCATCCTATAAATTATCCCTTGAAACATATCATGTTTGATGATGTCTAGGAACCCATGACACCCTAAGAAGGTGTATGGTAGGTTTAGAATAGCTTTGGCGTTGGTTTGAAGTAGTTAGAATAAGTTTTACGCGAGAAAAATCCATTTCGACAACTATATAAAAGGGTCTGATCATTTTTGTTAATTCTGGAAATTTCGACAGTTTACAAAATATCTTGGGCTAGATATTCAGAAAATACACTTTAAAACGAAAACGTGGCCGCTTGAACGGGTTAAAACGGAGTTATAACGAAGAAGTTATGCTATTTTTAAGTTTAACGACGAAAACTATTTTTCCGGAAAATTCAGCATGTTGTCCAGATTTTTACCACAATCCGTCACACCCCCAAATTACCTGTTTTGCAGCGGAATGGAATTCCTGGGGATTGACTGTCATAGCATCACAGTTACAGATATATTGAACGACCTAAAGTGTCGTTTGAAAAGAACATCGTTTGATATATTAAAAACATTCAGAGTTTACAAAAGATAGGTCCCAAATGAAATTAGACATGTGCGGAAATAAGTTTGTTACAAGCCAAACGATGTTTTAAAGTGCATAAAACCCAAGTGAGACGCGTCGTCACCGCGACTCTATGATATGTCCACATGCATGCCATGGAGTGTATGCCTTAGATACCTGAAAATACATTGCTAAAAGTGTCAACACAAAGGTTGAGTGAGTTCATAGAGTTTATGTAAATGTTTTATACGACCACCACAAGTATAGGCCATGTATGACAAATATGTCACATAAAAATGTTACAATTGCTATAAGCACATGACACCGAAGCTTGACTGATCATGATGTTCGCCCCAACAGAGTGTTTGCCAAACAACTCAAATTCTGACATGAAATGAAATGCATCCGTTTGACCAGTTGGAATCCACCAACCCGGATGGAGGAGTCACCCTCAATAGATCTATCCACTCACCCTCGCTTACCCAGTAATTAACGGTTCATGATTTCTGATATGGGGACATTCAATTGGCAATGAGGTAACTTAAGCAATGTAATGAATTTGAATATACTTGGGCTCGTAATAAAATGATGTGCAATGTATTCTCCCCCATAGGTTTGAAATAATGTATAAACTTGAATAAATCGGGGCTATGAAAACTCACTTGTTGCAATGATAATGATGATATAATGGCAATACTGAAATGAGGTGCAACCTCTGACCGTGACCTATAATGAATGATATGTTCTAATGTAAATCATGAAACAATGTCGTGCATGCAAACTCATATGATATCCATACCACTTGTACATTTGAAAATAATGTTTATCGTCGAAAAATAATCTTATAACGTCTTGACAATTTATAAATTACTTTGCAAGTATTTTCGTTGAAATGATATCCTACGATAATCATTTAGTGATTTATTATGAAATTATAGCTTTTCGTCGCAAAATAATATAATTTGACAATTCATGAAAGTGACTAAATGGCCTTGAAAAGCTAGTCGTAAAATAGTGAATATCGAGTGTTAGAAAAGCAACTCAACGGTTTTGGAAAGCTTGTAGCACTATCTAAAAGTCTTAGCTTTTAAATTTTCATCATAGAGGTCTCGATCATGGAGAAAAACATAGGTAAAGTAGGTTACTTGTATCCAAAATATTGTTTAAGGTAACTTTCGGCAAAGTTTGAGTGACCGTATTTTATTCGTTACAACTCTGTTTGACGAACCGTTGGACATTTTGGAAAATATGCTAGGCGAACTTACTTTTACTAGAAGACATCATGTTATAAAAAGTATTACATCAATGTTAAAAACGACCCTCAACATGGTCATTCGCGGCCGTAATGTTTGTCTAATAGAAATATATTAGTTTTGCTTATATAATATAGTTACGGCAACTTTATTTAAACGCGTGTAATTTAATCGTTACAAGTCCGTTTTCTACGTTTTATATGTCCTTAGCTTCGTATTAAAGTATACTAATATATTTTTGATAAGTCGACACATTTTATAGCGCTTAAGACTCATTTTTTACTCGTAAAAATGAGTCTTAAGCGCTATAAAATGTGTCAACTTATCAAAAATATATTAGTATACTTTAATACGAAGCTAAGGACATATAAAACGTAGAAAACGGACTTGTAACGATTAAATTACACGCGTTTAAATAAAGTTGCCGTAACTATATTATATAAGCAAAACTAATATATTTCTATTAGACAAAAATTACGGCCGCGAATGACCATGTTGAGGGTCGTTTTTAACATTGATGTAATACTTTTTATAACATGATGTCTTCTAGTAAAAGTAAGTTCGCCTAGCATATTTTCCAAAATGTCCAACCGTTCGTCAAACGGAGTTGTAACGAATAAAATACGGTCACTCAAACTTTGCCGAAAGTTACCTTAAACAATATTTTGGATACAAGTACCCTAATTTACCTATGTTTTTCTCCATGATCGAGACCTCTATGATGAAAATTTAAAAGCTAATACTTTTAGATAGTGCTACAAGCTTTCCAAAACCGTTGAGTTTTTTTTTCTAACACTCGATATTCACTATTTTACGACTAGCTTTTCAAGGCCATTTAGTCACTTTCATGAATTGTCAAATTATATTATTTTGCGACGAAAAGCTATATTTTCATAATAAATCACTAAATTATTATCGTAGGATATCATTTCAACGAAAATACTTGCAAAGTAATTTATAAATTGTCAAGACGTTATAAGATTTTTTTTCGACGATAAACATTATTTTCAAATGTACAAGTGGTATGGATATCATATGAGTTTGCATGCACGACATTGTTTCAAGATTTACATTAGAACATATCATTCATAATAGGTCACGGTCAGAGGTTGCGCCTCATTTCAGTATTGCCATTATATCATCATTATCATTGCAACAGGTGAGTTTTCATAGCCCCGATTTATTCAAGTTTATACATTATTTCAAACCTACGGGGGAGAATACATTGCACATCATTTTATTACGAGCCCAAGTATATTCAAATTCATTACATTGCTTAAGTTACCTCATTTCCAATTGAATGTCCCCATATCAGAAATCATGAACCGTTAATTACTGGGTAAGCGAGGGTGAGTGGATACATCTATTGAGGGTGACTCCTCCATCCGGGTTGGTGGATTCCAACTGGTCAAACGGATGCATTTCATTTCATGTCAGAATTTGAGTTGTTTGGCAAACACTCTGTTGGGGCGAACATCATGATCAGTCAAGCTTCGGTGTCATGTGCTTATAGCAATTGTAACATTTTTATGTGACATATTTGTCATACATGGCCTATACTTGTGGTGGTCGTATAAAACATTTACATAAACTCTATGAACTCACTCAACCTTTGTGTTGACACTTTTAGCAATGTATTTTCAGGTATCTAAGGCATACACTTCATGGCATGCATGTGGACATATCATAGAGTCGCGGTGACGACGCGTCTCACTTGGGTTTTATGCACTTTAAAACATCGTTTGGCTTGTAACAAACTTATTTCCGCACATGTCTAATTTCATTTGGGACCTATCTTTTGTAAACTTAGAATGTTTTTAATATATCAAACGATGTTATTTTCAAACGACACTTTAGGTCGTTCAATATATCTGTAACTGTGATGCTATGACAGTCAATCCCCAGGAATTCCATTCCGCTGCAAAACAGGTAATTTGGGGGTGTGACAGATTGGCATCAGAGCTTCGGTTATAGAGAACTAGGTTGCATCATTGACCCTAGACTATAACTACATCATCATAGCATCTCATCATTTCATCATAAGTGCATAGTCACTATACATGCGGTTTCATACGCACATTTTGCGAGTTATTTACTTTCATTTCAAATCGATTGTCACATTAATGCCTTCAGATACCCATCCCATCATACTCAAATCAGACTTTGACATGGAGAATGCCCTGTCATTCCCTATCACAATTTTAACATCAGTTGACTCAACACCGATAACATCAGATGATGAGACTGAACCCTTTTAGGAGGACGAAGTTGCGCCTACACCATCACGATCACCATTGATTCACTGTAGGATCAGGACAGTTTTTATCATTCTGTTGGGACAGATCATACCATTTGGTAGGACTTACAAGCTTAGTCCTAGTGGACCTATTAGTCATACATTTGATTTGCCGCTTGGGAAGCGTGCATAAATTGACACACCACTACCATCTATCACTAAGACTACATAAACTACACTATCTTATAGATTTAAGGACTGTGAGAGTTTCAAAGCTGTTGTTATTGGACAACCTACTGCTCCTACACTTGAGACATGATTAGACTACCAACAGGAACAGATAATAAGTACCTTTCTAGCTAATGTAATCTTTATCATTTATTATCTCCACGATAATCACAACCTTTGTTTATTTCATTCCCTATTCCAATCGCCCAATTTTCAATCATTTCACGACAATACATCACTATCTTACTAAGGGTTAGGCCAACTTTATTCTTGACCAATTAAGAGACTATTACCACTCTATGAGGTTCTCCCATGTATCCTACAAACCATTCAACAAATTTTATTCCAAGCTATTCTGCTACCATTTCATGAAATTATTCACTTTATTTTATTTCAAGCTATTTTTACACCATCTTAGGAACATTGTTTCATAAAGTTTTAAAACAAGTTGTTTCGTTACCACCCTATCAATTGGTTTTCAGTCATTTTATCAACTATTTAATACCATCATGCGAAACGATTTTCATGTTACTTTGAAAAATTATTGAGCCACTATCTTACCAAAACAAAACGTTGAATACCATTTAAAACTTCGGAGGAACATAATACCATGTCAACAAAACCAAGCATCACATCATTTGTCCTCAATTATACATAGCCTGATCACCTATGTATAATTCAGGAAGAATTATGTCATGAAAGAAACAAGCATCTTTTCAAACTTCCTAAAACAATCTTCACTCAAAAGCAAAGCTTTGTAATCAGATAAATTGTTCATAAACATTTCTTTTTGTTAACACTCTATAGAAGCCTACGCCATTCATCCCTCACTCAACCGATAAGTTAGAATTTGACGAGTGACCTTTTTAGGAAAGGCTTCCTATACAATCTATGAGGAGGATTCCTCGATACAAGAAAACAATGAAAGCATTCTAGGATTACCAACAAGGACTAGAAGTATATAGTAAGACGTTTCAAAACTCAACAAAAATCTTAAGACATCACGAGACATTCCGAACCACTATTTTGGACTAGAAGCCAAATTATATCATTTCAAAAGTACTAGCTAGACCGAGTTACAAGATTTAGTACGAAACGAATACACACTAAGCAACACTATAGGGATCAACCAAGTCTTCTAGCAGAGACTGCAGAACATTCCAGTAAACATGGCCTCAACAATATGTGAATTTCCCTACAATGAGTTTCCCTTAAAGGAAAATTTGGTTAAATTAAGGTTATCGATATAAACTTCTCCTAAGGCATTATGTTCTCTAGAAATTCCAAGTAACCTCACTTCCATATCAAGAGATGCAACAGGTCTGAACATATTGGACAATCAATGACTCTCCATCTACAAGTGAGATTAGAACAAACATTTTTCAACATAGTATGAGCTGATATCTATTTTCTTGCTAGCATGATAACAATGTTAGTGGTGAACTATTTTTAGAAGCACACAATATCGGGACAAATCTTGAAAATCAACCACTACACCACATCACTTAAATATTTAAGGTTTTGTGACTTGACAACATATAGCATGGAAACACTTCGATAATCAAACAATAAACATTTTAGTCATGGAGACTAAGCACCTTAGGCAAGTAAGACTCAAGTCATGACATTCGCTAGAACTGGAAACGCGAGGAATCACAACTGTTACCTATAATCTATTCTTTTCAATAAGGTCCTTTTCGACAGATTTAACATTTTGAAATTTGGCACGAGACACGTGGTATCAATTTCAGTTGTACCTATTATAAGCTATTCGATTCACCTTAAGCTTCTGACAATCATTTCAAGATTCCCGTAGAACCTACTGTAACATGAGTACCGCCTATTATCCTCATCTCAATGGTCAAAGCGAGAGAACAATTCGAACATTAGAAGATATACTCAAGGCATGTGTGATTTTCTAGAAATGATTAGGCAAATCATTCTCCATCGAACAAGTTGCTTTACAACAATAGTTATTACATGAACATATTGACTACACCAATTGATGCACTCTATGGTTGAGGTGTCAATCACTTATTCACTGGTCAAAATCAGGAAAGTCCAACTCACTAGCCCATAACTCATTCATGAAACAACAAAGAAATTGTACAAATCAAGAATCAGTTACAAGTAACAACATATAGCTAGATAAGCTACGTCGATATACGACGCAAAATATTGGAAGTATGTTCCATAAGTCGCAAACCATTAGAATTTCAAGTTGGCAACAGATTTATGTTGAAAGTCCCGTCTTGGAAAGGCGTGGTACGATTCAGAAAACATTGGACGACCCAATGCGACTCAGATATCCTCACCTTTTCACAAGTAACACCGTAGAACCTAACATAGACTGAATTCAGGGACTGAATTCCTTTTTGGATGGGCGAATGTGACAACTCGTAATTTCAGGTCATTTTACAAAATTTGAAAATTTCACTATTCATCTCGGGAATTTACTATTCACTGGTTACTATTCATCATTTTACTATTCATCGTTTTTGAAGTCAATTTGATATTTTGAAAGGGTATTTCAAAATTTTACTATTCATGAAACACTATTAATTCCCGGAGAAAATCACTATTCATGAGTCATTATTTATCATTTTTCGTAAACTAGGTTTACGAGTATCAAATACGCGTAACCTTGAGGGTTTAGCTGCGTATTCATGGAAAATCATCGAGGGCATTTCATATAGACTAGATTTAGTCTACATATCATTAGCAAAATCATCATCATATTAATTCATGCATGGTTTTGCATATTTCATTAAACGTTTATTTTCCTATTAAATAAACGCTATCGCGTAATCATTATTTTGAATATTGATCCGACACTTCCAAAAATAATCTTAATATATTTTTATACTCATTTTAGACTATAAAAATTATATTATTAGTTTACCCGATGTTTTCAATTAATTTTGTATATAAATTGTTATGTATAAATATTTACGACGATTTTCGTAAATACTACACGATAATTATTATTTCACTAAATTTTTGTAAGAAATGTATTTTTATAATTTTTATGACTTCAATATATTTTATTTTGATCCGTTAAAATTTATTTTTAGCTAACGCTACCCTAAATGCTTAAATATGTATACAAGTTACTAACTATTCTTAAATAACTACACTTTACCTCTACATATATATACTTAACAATAACAAAATGCATCTACTTTTCTTTGTTTTATGCTTGTCGACCACATGGATGATTCACACCCTTTTTGTACCAAAATATCTAAGGTAATCTACACTACTTGCTCACTTTTAAAAAAAAGTACTAATATAACACATACATCACACATTAAAAGGTGAAGAAAAATCTAAATCCTCTCCTCTTCTTCATCATATTCGGCCAACATCAAGAGCAAGAAGAAAACATTAATTTTTCATGATCCAAGTGTTTATTAAGCTCAACTAGTAATCTATGTTAAGGTTTTGAAATAAAAACCTATAGATTGATAAGGTTTTCATCATTTTCTTTCACATAATCATTCAAGTAAGCATTTCATGATCTTCATAACTTTTTCATATTTATCTTTATGTTATTTCATCATTCTTGCAAGAAAACATGCATGTTACATATGAATTTATACCACTTTTAATATTTTTATTACTTATTATGAAATATAATCATCCTATAAATTATCCCTTGAAACATATCATGTTTGATGATGTCTAGGAACCCATGACACCCTAAGAAGGTGTATGGTAGGTTTAGAATAGCTTTGGCGTTGGTTTGAAGTGGTTAGAATAAGTTTTACGCGAGAAAAATCCATTTCGACAACTATATAAAAGGGTCTGATCATTTTTGTTAATTCTGGAAATTTCGACAGTTTACAAAATATCTTGGGCTAGATATTCAGAAAATACACTTTAAAACGAAAACGTGGCCGCTTGAACGGGTTAAAACGGAGTTATAACGAAGAAGTTATGATATTTTTAAGTTTAACGACGAAAACTATTTTTCCGGAAAATTCAGCATGTTGTCCAGATTTTTACGAGTCAAAAATGAGTCTTAAGCGCTATAAAATGTGTCGACTTATCAAAAATATATTAGTATACTTTAATACGAAGCTAATGACATATAAAACGTAGAAAACGGACTTGTAAAGATTAAATTACACGCGTTTAAATAAAGTTGTCGTAACTATATTATATAAGCAAAACTAATATATTTCTATTAGACAAACATTACGGCCGCGAATGACCTTGTTGAGGGTCGTTTTTAACATTGATGTAATACTTTTTATAACATGATGTCTTCTAGTAAAAGTAAGTTCGCCTAGCATATTTTCGAAAATGTCCAGCCGTTCGTCAAACGGAGTTGTAACGAATAAAATACGGTCACTCAAACTTTGCCGAAAGTTACCTTAAACAATATTTTGGATACAAGTACCCTATTTTACCTATGTTTTTCTCCATGATCGAGACCTCTATGATGAAAATTTAAAAGCTAAGACTTTTAGATAGTGCTACAAGCTTTCCAAAACCGTTGAGTTTTTTTTCTAACACTCGATATTCACTATTTTACGACTAGCTTTTCAAGGCCATTTAGTCACTTTCATGAATTGTCAAATTATATTATTTTGCGACGAAAAGCTATAATTTCATAATAAATCACTAAATGATTATCGTAGGATATCATTTCAACGAAAATACTTGCAAATTAATTTATAAATTGTCAAGACGTTATAAGATTATTTTTCGACGATAAACATTATTTTCAAATGTACAAGTGGTATGGATATCATATGAGTTTGCATGCACGACATTGTTTCATGATTTACATTAGAACATATCATTCATAATAGGTCATGGTCAGAGGTTGCGCCTCATTTCAGTATTGCCATTATATCATCATTATCATTGCAACAGGTGAGTTTTCATAGCCCCGATTTATTCAAGTTTATACATTATTTCAAACCTACGGGGGAGAATACATTGCACATCATTTTATTACGAGCCCAAGTATATTCAAATTCATTACATTGCTTAAGTTACCTCATTGCCAATTGAATGTCCCCATATCAGAAATCATGAACCGTTAATTACTGGGTAAGCGAGGGTGAGTGGATAGATCTATTGAGGGTGACTCCTCCATCCGGGTTGGTGGATTCCAACTGGTCAAACGGATGCATTTCATTTCATGTCAGAATTTGAGTTGTTTGGCAAACAACTCTGTTGGGGCGAACATCATGATCAGTCAAGCTTCGGTGTCATGTGCTTATAGCAATTGTAACATTTTTATGTGACATATTTGTCATACATGGCCAATACTTGTGGTGGTCGTATAAAACATTTACATAAACTCTATGAACTCACTCAACCTTTGTGTTGACACTTTTAGCAATGTATTTTCAGGTATCTAAGGCATACACTTCATGGCATGCATGTGGACATATCATAGAGTCGCGGTGACGACGCGTCTCACTTGGGTTATATGCACTTTAAAACATCGTTTGGCTTGTAAGAAACTTATTTCCGCACATGTCTAATTTCATTTGGGACCTATCTTTTGTAAACTCTGAATGTTTTTAATATATCAAACGATGTTCTTTTCAAACGGCACTTTAGGTCGTTCAATATATCTGTAACTGTGATGCTATGACAGTCAATCCCCAGGAATTCCATTCCGCTGCAAAACAGGTAATTTGGGGGTGTGACAACACTTCAACCCGAACTGATCTTGACATATGTGACCCAATTCAACTATCTTGCAACGTTGACATATTTTTGAATTATAAATAGACATACCCACATAACCAAGCTTTCTTCACCCTTAGGATGTGCACTACTTATTGGTTTCCTTTCTGTAAGAAGCTCAAGAAGCACAACTCCAAAATCATAGACATTGATTTTCTCAGTAATTTTTCCATGCATAAAATACTCTGGAGCCAAGTAATTGCATCATATAACGTCATGATTGATTAAATAAGTAAGAAACTTTCATTTAGTAAATGCTCATATAAGGTAATGATTGATGATTGATTAAATAATAGTGCAACTTTCAAATTCTTATGATCTTCTGATTGAAAGGAGTTAGGGCCCGTTTGGTTTGTTGCTAAGAATGACAATGGGTATCGGATTTGGAATGAGGTGGAATGATAATGGGTATGAAAAAGTGTATCATTACGATTGTTTATGTTTGGTTGATAAAATATGGTATGAAAAAATGTATAGATATTTGAATTTTGTAGTGGAAAAAAGAAGGGCCCACGGGAATGGATTTCATAGACACCAAATTGGTGTGTAATGAATCTATGACTATGATATACACATTTCATTACCGGGCCCACAAAACAAAACAAAACAAACATAGACTATGACTTTGAAAGTCATAGTCTCATTCCCATTCAACCAAACCAAACGGGCCCTTATATTATATTGTAAAGAAAGCTGAACGAATTCAATTGCCAGAAAAAACTATACTTATAATACAATAACCCAAATACATAGGAACTAATAACCTCGCTTTCCTTAGGACGTAGAATGGTTCCGTCCATTATTCTCATGCGAAATGCCACAACCCTTTTCTAGTCCTTTATTTGCATTCCTAATCTTAATTATGGAAAGCTGGCATTAATAGAACTCTTAACTTTTTGAGTCATTATAAACTAAGAGATATGATTGATGGTCAAAGAAGCAAGAAGTGAGAACCTTAAATGTTCTAGTCACACGCATATGAATCTAACAGGAACATACAGATATATAATTTACATGTTGCACAATTTGGTGGAGCATATAGCCGCACAGTAAACCAAAAAATTGGCTTATGGCATGTGAGGCTTGGTCATGCCGCCACGCTATGCCGCTACGTCGCCTTATACCACGTCTTATTTGTAAAATTGATATACATGAAATATGATATAAATATATAAATATTTTCATATTTTGTGCCGCCTTATGTCATGCCTTATAAACTTAAAAGCTTGGCCTTGATCGCCAAGGCGTAAGGCTTGGTCATGCCACCACGCCACGCCTCGCGCTATTTATAACCTAACCTTCTTTCTATTTCTTTACCTTTAAGCCTCTTTTCGTGGATCTTCCTTCTCTTGAACCGTTCATGCATATCCTTTGTAGGAGCGATAACTATTGTTTCTTCACATCTTTTGTCGTAAGTCCTATAAAATAAATCTGCATTCAAAAATAATTATTCACAGCGAACTATTTACTGAATACTTGTAATCTTTTGTTATTAAGATCAATAGTATATAACCCCATGCGAACATAGATTTTTAATATCAAGATCAACTTAATCTATTAGAAGCTGAAAAAAATATTCCAATTAATTACAATTGTGACCCTTTGAATATCAACATGTATAGGTTGGGCATTTAGTTCACCTTGTGACTTTCTCTAATCACACACAAAAAATCACCAAATAAGAAAAGAACACGTATAAAATATTAAAGACTTACCATCACTATGCTTATAAAACTTCAAACATTTAATCCTAATATAAAACTTCAAACACAGCCTTGGCTCATCTCTTATGAATACGCGCATTAAAAAAAAAAAAAAAAGTAACCGTCAGAACAGGGACTATAATGCCAGAAAAAATACACCGTATCTGACTTTTTATATGAATGATCCCTATAAAGGCAAAGGAGTTACAATTGGTGCGTTGGGTAATGGGTCATAGTGGAAATTTTCCATGCGGTTCTGGTTAAGTAATATGATAGTTGCAAGCAATCCCGACACTTAGATGTACAAACTAAGTACAATGACTAAAACTAAACATATGATGAATAATATCATTATACTTGAGGTGTTATCCATGTTAACAAAACGAATAATATCAACTCCACTCGAACAAATTCAGTGTTCTCTTTCCCACGCCATCTTTTGGCCATATAATGAGTTTGTTGCACGACGACAGTCATAGTCCCATGCGGATTTAGCACCAAACGCTCATCTGGCACAAGAGCTTGACTGATGGCTGTTATTTCTCCAAACACAGATCCATGTAATTGGCCTCTTGACAAGGTCAAAGTTGATAAGCATACAAAGTCAAAATGATTCAATCCATACCATTATTTTATCTTATGAATATAAAAAAAATTAAATAATGCTGCAACTAAACATGAAATCATATTTTAACTAATACTTACAAAATGTCTGACTAATTCACCAACCAAAAGACTCATTATTATGACATAATATAGATATCCACATCATGGTTTTTGCAACAGTTAACATCTTTCAAGGGAAGAATTAGTGTACTGACCTATTTTAGAAAAATGATTGCCCGACTTTTTTTTATAAGTGATTGGGTCAATTTGCCCTTTTTAGCATCAAGGTTTCGCATCGGATGATACTGAAACTTTCGTGGGCCTGAGATATGTCGGCTCGGCTGATTAGATGAGCTTTGTTTTGTTCTCGAGTCACCAGCATCTGATGCAGATTTCGCATTAGGAAGGTGAGATGAGTTGGACATGTAGCTGTCATCAGAGTTCTCCCTTCTACTGTTACTCTCCATCTCATGCATCTTTGAATCCTCCTTATCAGTGTTGTTAAATGATGATTAATACACTTGTGCGCCCGTCTTATTAGGACGACCCCTTGATCTATTTGAATTTTCACTCCCTCCAGAATTCATTGAGGGATCAACTTGTTTCCACGAATTAGGATGATGGTTATTTGGTGAAAACTGGTTAGAATGACTGCCACCCTGCAAGTTCCTTAAACTGGGGTAGCAGCAGTGTTACTTAGTGTTGCTCCCTTCCAATCATTTTGAGATTGCGCAAAGAATTGTCATTCTCATTCATATTAAATCCTGTGTTTGCAGACGGTGGTACAAATTGATTCTCATTTCAATAATTTTGCATATTAACAGGTTGGCTTGTTCCATGATTTAGAGAAGTCCGTTGGCCTGGCACATAATTCTCATAAAGCCGCTTGGCTTCAACATCAGCCTTTTGTAGAGCTCCGCGATTTAACCAATTGCTTCCTCCTGAAGAATGCTGGCTAAAGTGGCAAAATGCGTGGGCTGGGTGAATTGGTTAATGGGTAAAAATGAATTTGTAGTAGAAAAATAATCTACAAATTAACTAAACATCTAGCAAAACATTATATAAAGATTATTAGAAAAATAATCTACAGATTATCAAAACATTTAATAAATTTTTATACACTACGAATAGGCTTTAGGAGACTTTCAAATTTGAAACCGTTTGACTTGTTTAACCCCTATGGCCCTTTCCTATAACTTCTTTAACTAACCTATAAAACCCGCCCGATTATACATTACGAATAGGATTTTGGGACTATGTTCGTAATTAAAAATATTTTCCAGATGCAAGCATGTTTGCATAAACCATTCAAAAGTGGTACATACATCATTATTTTTTAATGTGACTAATCAAATTTACGTTATGCCAAACACCCATGAAACTGCAACTCTTATAATATTTAAATTTACACTATGTCAATCACCCCCTTAAACCGCAACTCCTGTAATAACGTAACTTTTTACATTTAGACTATGATAAACACTGAAATATACACTATTGGTCATTCAATATCACATATCCTATGAGATATTGGTCATTCAAAATCACAGATCCTCTGAGATATTTTCTTCAAGTTTGTAGAAAGTTATAAAGGATTACTTTATAACAACAACTTCTGATCCTATTGGTCATTCAATATCACATAATTGTTGTATGTATTACAATAAAGAACATGATAACAACTATAGACATGGATAGAAAAGAAAACCTTTGTTATTTTATCTTATAATTGTTTCCCTCTTTCCTTGAATTCCAAAACAACCTGCTCCTTTTTCATGAAGTGAGCTATGAAGGTGTCTCAATTGTTTATCCAATGAATCTACATGCTCTTCATGCTTGACAAGAGTCTTTACATTCTATAATTATATATTTATATCAGAAGCTCAAGTACCCTTTTGCCACGCATGTATGCTTGCTTGTTGGCATCAGATAGAGTTTGAGATTGCATGATCCGTTCCATGGTAGCACTCCATCCATACTTGGAGGTCACAACTACACAAGGGTTGTCGGCCAAACGGCTACTGTTCTTGACATCATCAACATTATCAGTGGCGAGAGTTTCCTTCCACCCCTTGGTCAATTCCTTGAATGATTCCTTGGTTTCTTTGTCTTTGGAATCCTTGCCAAGTTTCAAACCCTCCTTGGAAACATTTTGGAGTTTTATGTCGTAAAAATCCACCAAGTATTGCATCAAGTACTCATCCACAGGATCTGTGAAAATGATGACCAGCAAAGGCAATGACAAGTTCATATAAAAATTTGTACTGAATTTGCACCACTAAAATGTACTTGTGATTAGTTAAATAGTAAGATACATAAAGAAACTGTACCTCAAATTCTTCTTTTTAAGCCTATCAAGGAATGGGGATCTTTCAATTTGTTCTTTGCTGCTACCTGTGATGTAGAAGATATCCTTCTGTCTGGATTTCATTCATGTGAGCTTCCGTATTCACCAATATCCAATATGGTATTAAAATGTGTGAGACAAACTTCTTGCATATGATCAGCGGTTTTATTGACTTAAGGAGCAGGCAGGAGGTGAATATGATTTGAGACATTAAATAGCATATCAACAAAAAACATACATCTATCACACACTGATAAGGATTTATATGGAGACTTGAATGAACTTATAAAATCAGAAGTTAATCACTGTCTGTATATTAATCACTATAATTATCTACTGTACAAAATGAAAAAATCATATAGAAGTAATTTAAAGGGGCGCTTAGATTGGTTACTTGATAGTGCTTATCTAATTAAGTTGAGGGACCGGGTTCACTTTGGGCTGTTTGAAAGTGAGCTGGATGAAAAGTCAAAAGCAGTTCAATATGGATGTTATAAGAAATGAAATCAAGTACAAATGCTATTAAGAATGTTGTAACAACATCAACCACTTACTATAACCAAATGGCTGTGAATGAAAGTCATTCGTAACATAATCACTTCCAAGCTATGGTTGCTCTTCTATTGGATCTAATGGCAGGTTAAAGATACATATAAGCAAATGATATAAACACTAAAAATGATACAAACAACTCACCACACGACAATAGATGGGGATATTCTGTATCCGAACCAATGCGAACTGGAGATGCTATCTGCAGTTCTCTCGCTGCGAACCGATAGGTGAAATGTTAATGGGAATAAATGTAACATATAGTACATGCATATGAGCCAATGGTGAATTATATTTGATCATATATGTAAGAGGTTTATTAAATTCAATATACGTCCACGATGAGGCTGTGTCATGATAAGCATCTGATCAAACTAAAGCTTCAACCCAAAACTACGACGTAAATATTAGCACCTATTTTATGTCCTTGAGATATATGTAAGAGGTTTATTAAATTCAATATACGTCCACGATGAGGCTGTGTCATGATAAGCATCTGATCAAACTAAAGCTTCAACCCAAAACTACGGCGTAAATATTAGCACCTATTTTATGTCCTTAAGATATATGTATATGTGGAACCTGACATGCAAACATAATTTAAATATCCCATATTCAGTTTTTAATACCTTACCATATTCATTTTTTTTTTCAGTTACACAAATTCGGCTCCTTATCCCACAACAAATCCGGCATGCCAGTTCAAATTACATTCAAAATATAACAAATTACCCAACTTCGGTTTTGATGTCCCAAGGACGTGAAGCTTTGGTAGGATCTTTGTTTCACCGACTTAAAGTTTTACATGCCACAAAACCGCCCACTCTTCCATGAATCTTTTATGTTTATCTTCAAGAGCAAACAATAAGAAAGTATTTCGAAAGTACCTGTAGCAAAATAGGAAGCATTTTGCGTTATTTGCTAATCTCATCCTCTTCCTAAACACTGAGCTTTCAAACTGCTTTTTCAGCAACGTGTACCTGCAGTAAATAACCAAACAGTTAAAAAATCCATTCATCGTCTACCAACATCACCACATTCTTTTTTTTAAATCAACATATCCGAAACCGTTCACAAAGACAATTCTTTTACCATGTTTCTATATAAGGGTAATTATGCAAACACTTTAAAAACTCTTAATTCATCACTTAAAAAGGTAAATAATAGATAACTACCAAATCTTTTGCTCTAATTCACGGTGTGAGCTAAAGCTGCTCGTGACGCTAATGTATCTTGTGACAATTATAACCTTGAGAGTTTATAATGGTTATAAAAACCTTGTCCGGTTATTTAACACTGATTGTTGGCTTTGTTTCAGTATCTATCTGTGGGACATCTCCTTATTATAAAGGTTTAGACTACATATATGAAGCCTGTTGATGACATAACAAAAATCGTACCATTGTCTTGAACATTATTATCTTTGCTTGCTTTGGAAATCCTTGTACTTTGTCTTAACCTGCCTTGCTCTTTTTGGGCCTCCATCCTTGTATCAGTTAACACTGTAAAACCAATATATGATATCTGATAACACTATAAAACTAATAAAAATGCAAAACTTGTTACACTTATAAGTCGGAAAAAAAAAAACATGTTAAACTGAAACTCGATAAAAAAAAATTAGGGATTGTTTGGATGGCTATCGTAATGGGGTGTTTTGCTCCTGCCATGGGTGTTCCATAAAAA
The DNA here is from genome assembly GCA_019973895.1 of Chrysanthemum seticuspe. Classification (NCBI taxonomy): domain Eukaryota; kingdom Viridiplantae; phylum Streptophyta; class Magnoliopsida; order Asterales; family Asteraceae; genus Chrysanthemum; species Chrysanthemum seticuspe. Next base: position 282,274,922 of record BPTQ01000001.1, read on the forward strand.
AAATTAGGGATAATTATGTTTAGGAATAAGATAATAGGGTGTATTTGTACACAAAAAAAATAGGTTAAAAATATATATGGTATATTTATCTTCTAAGTAATATATATCATAATTAATTTAAATTGTTATCTTCAAAAGATACATACCAAAAATACAAATTCCAGAATTTTTTTATAATCTCCTTATTTGTATTGATTTGAAATATATAAATCAAAAAACAATTTGCTCTAGTGGTAAGTTGTTTACAAAAAACATGAATGACCCAAGTTCAACTCCATCAAATGTCTTCTTTTTAATAAAAAAAATTTTAAATTACAAAATAACAAAAACAAAAACGAATTTTAAAATTTATTAAAAAAAAATTGTACATATATTAATTAAAACGCCACATGTCATTTAAAAAAAATGCCACATAAATACAATGATGACATGGAAATATGACATGGCATTATGGGATGCCAAGTGGCATTATGACGTGGCATGCCTCCTCTTATATATAATGTATAGATACTAGCTTCATAACCCGGCCGATGGCCGGGCTAGCTTCATTTAAACATTACTATACATAGTTAGAATAACATTGGGAATACTAATATAAATGGATTATTGAAATAAAAGTACTTAAGTTGCATATAAAATTCAAATTAGTTTATTATATACAAAAAAGGACATGTGAATAAAACAATAGTCGATTGAACCAACATTAATCAAAGATTATAGTAAATATATACCACAAAATAAAGTAAGTGCTTTCATGAATGTGAATGTAATTTTAAACATTATATATGTTGTAGAAAAACCTATAGGAAACAAAAGCAAACATGTTAATAAAACCTATGCTTGAGGTTTATAAGCATATGATCTTCGTCTATTCATCTTGATGTTCACAAACAGCCAATAGGTAGTCCAAGGTCTTCTTGCCGTCGTCATTTGCGGGTAGTCCAAGGTATATGATGCAGAACTATTTAGGAACAATGACAATTTGCAAGGTCTACGTTCATTGAGTGTATTCATATGTATAGCATTAAAAACATTGTATTGCTAAATAAGTGTACTTGAGGAACAAACTTCCGATTTTATGCGCCAAGAAAATGTTGTGAATACAAAAAAATGTCTGAATATTCAAATCCGACATAAGACTTCTTTGTAAACTACATTTGCAGTTGAGTTGCAATAGTTTCCATTACTATCAAGACATAGTACCTTCAATCCTCGCTTGCTTTTAACTCTTGACAAAGCGACATATAGTTGACCGTGTGAGAAGACCGGCTTTGGTAAATACAAACCTACCTGTGACAATGTCTGCCCTTGGCTTTTATTAATCGTCATACCAAAACATACTTGAATAGGAAACTGCCTTCTGTTAAATTTGAATGGCATTTTTGTGTCTGAAGGAGTAATTACCATACGTGGAATAGCGCAAACCCTACCAACACATCCACCAGATATGATCTTGGCTTCAATAACATTGATTCCCAACCTTTGTACTTGAAGCCTTGTTCCATTGCATAACCCTGCTTTTTGATCAATGTTTCGCATTAACATTACAGGAGTACCAATCTTTAACTTTATTGCATGTTGCGGTAAACCGGACATCCTTAAACCGTTTAAGAAGTCTGTTGTGTATATAGAATTATCAAAATTTGTGTCTGAATCATCCAAAGAAACAGAATCCGATGATTCGTATAACGTTTCATCTCCTATTATCAAGTCCAACATGCGCTCATTAATCATATCTACCATTTCATGAGTTGGTGAAAGAATGGCCCTTTCCTGTAAATATTGAGGATTCCATAGGTTTTCAAGCAAACACGGGTATGTTGCATCAATTATTGAACCAGCATAATCATCGGATTCTGGTATCAACATCCCATCAGGAAATACAACAGTCGACTCGCCATCGATAGTACCAGCAATGTCTCCATTACCAATGTCTAAAATCCAATCAGCAAAATCTTGTATTTCTTTTCTTTCAGATTCGGTTGATCCAGAACCCAATCTCATGTTAACTTTTAAAGAGTTAATAGTGGCATGTACGACATCATTACGGCTTGCATTAGGGATGACAGGAAGTATTTGGCGAAAATCACCACCAAACAGGACAATTTTTCCACCAAAAACATGGTTAGATGGTTGAGACGGGTCTGACCTGCAAATATCTCGCAGTGTCCTATCAAATGCTTCATAACAATATGACTGAATCATAGGAGCCTCATCCCATATAATGAGCTTCGCTTGGCGTATCAAATCTGCGAGGTCACTGTCATAAGCAATGTGGCACATCGAATCTTCCACTATATTTATTGGAATTGCAAACCGGGAATGTGCTGTCCTTCCTCCTTCCAATAATAGCGCTGCAATACCGCTGGATGCAACATTCAACACTATACCACCTTTTGAACGTAATGCAGCAGACATTGTTTTGTAAAGGTATGTCTTACCAGTTCCATCGTATCCATACACAAAGAACATTCCACCTTTGTCATTGTCTACAGCATCCATAACCGTTGCATAAATACTTTTTTGTTCAGATGTCAAACTGCCATACAATGTTTTATGCTGCTCTTTTAATTCATTTACGTTGTACGATGTCTCATCATACATCAACCTGTTATACCCTTCCATTGTGAATTCGTTATTCGGATATGGCATGTTCATGAAATTCTCTAGACTCTTGTTGTTACACAGTATCATGTGTTCAATATAAGTCAAACATATGTTATACTTCTGGTTGTCATTCCGTATCAATCATGCATTTACATAATATTGTAACATAAAAAATGGACAAAATGAGCTAAACGACATGTATTTCAATATTTTTAGATAAGCTTATAAGAGATTATAATAGCATGTACTAAAGGTAACTTATATAAGTGAATGTAGTTGTGAATGTCGTATAGTCTCAGTTACCATATAGAAATTGTGGTAAGGCAAGGTTGGGAAATTGGTCAACAAAAATCATGGTAAACTATAGTAATATTTTTTTTTCTCAACCTGTTTAATGTTTGCATGAACTGATGTTATTACTAAAAATTAAGTTGAATTCAAATGTGATAAAATATATAACCTTAAAGATTAAATGAAACAAATATATATATTTAGATGTGTAAAATGTAATAATTGAACTTTAATTATGTCTCAACATGTTTTTTTAAACTCTACTCTAAAAAGAAGTTTCATGTAAGGCTACTTATTAGTCTCTTGGTTTTCCTAATAATGATTATAAAAACTGCAACTAAGAAACAGTTAGCACTGCATCATATTCTTAAAAAACCTCTAATCTTTGTAGAATATTTAGATAATACAAAAATCATGTCTGCATCAAACAAAAGATCAAGAAGCGAATACGATTTCGAAGAAGAAAAAAAGGGAAAGGACATCAAGTAGAACATGATTTCTTGAATCTATTTTTATATAAATTTTATTTTTATTCATTCTATGATAACTAATTGCTTTGTTTTTATTGTTTCAGAAAACAATGCACCGAGGAACAAAGGGCAGAGGACCAAACCATCAAAGAAGGTATCAGCATTGGTTTTAAATCTTAGTAATTTATAACATCATTATTTCAAGTGTATATTGAGTATGGATTAGGAAAGTCATATTTAAAAGATAAGATTGTAAAATTATTCTGTTATTACAATGTAGAGATTGTTGAAGGAAAAAAAAACAGATCTGCGGAAGAACATGTATGGCCTCCTGACGATTGGTACTAACCAATTGAAATGGAGATGAACAAAGAACTTGAAGAAAAGGATGAAGCAAAAGCATAACGGGATAGCAATCAACAACTAAGAGATGATCAAATGAAAGAGTTTGCTACAATGCCTGGAGTTAATCTGTTTGAAGAGGGTTCTTCGGATGTGGACGAAGATTTTGAGTGTGAAGAGATAGAAACTTTTGACTACGATCATTTACATTTAGCATTCTCCAAGGATGACTTAGATTAAAATGACATGAATTGATTTGAAATGATTTATAATTAAGAATTATTTTCATTATTTGTGTTGATTAACTGAATGTGTATTTAAGACTATATGCTATTTTAGTTTAGTGAGGGATGCAATGATGTGTGTGTAATTGGTCTGATTTAATATGAAATTAAAATGGAAACAAACATAAAACATTTTGCGACAACAAACCAGGATTATTCTGCATTATGCGCTCAAAATGCTCCACATCAGCAGCCATGACATGCCAAGTTTTTTCCCAAACAATTTTCGGCCGAGACATACTATCTATCATGAGTAACATCACAAATAATGACCTCAAATAATCACCCATACCCCAGTGACTCGCTTCCAGTAATCCATCAATATACTCCTTATCATCCTGCAAAAGCCCACGCGCATAGCAAGCATCTCTGTAAGTAGGATACACAACATCGTCAAATTTCCTCAGGTCTTCCCATTTTGTCGGACCTCTCACCTTGTTTAGTAATACACGCAAGTAAAACATCTCACCCCAAGAAGGTGGAACATGATGAATACGGCCCAAACTCTCACCTCTTTGTCTCGGCGTCCAAATCCTTTTTTGAGGATTCCAAACATAAAATTTAGGTATCTCGACATAAAGCAACTTCTGAGCAAATGTATCCTTCTTGTTTAGTTCCATCCACTGAACAAATTTAGTCTCGTTTACAGATGACTTTTCAAGGGTGTAATCAATGCTTTCAGTTGCATCAAACACAACTGATTGTTCATCCTGCAAATGAAATGGCAAACGTTCAACACTCGGAGTATGATAGTGTATATCAAATTTGAATATACACCATGCTGCTTCACAAGCCGAAAGATATCTACAATCATAGAAATCCTTAATCTCGTCGACCTCTTCTCCATCTAAGCCAACTGTAATCCTATCCGGTCCCTTGTTTATGTATTTGAACAAATACTTAATGTAACCAACCTGGTTGCACCATTCAACATTTATATGTGACTGATATCGCTTGAGCAAACCGGGGTTGTAAGGAACTACGAAACCGTTGTGCAAATCTGTTCCATTTTTTTAATAGTCGTGCCATCATTCCGCCTTCTATAAATTCCATAACCATTGTCATCAATTACCGTGGTTTCGTTAAATGGTTTTGGAAAATTCTTGGTACATTTATAATCAACCGTGCACGGACAGCTTGGATTATCATGACCGCATGGGCCGTGCATCATGTGATCTGTAACGATTTGGTACAATTCAGGGTCCTCCTCCTTATTCGGTATTTCAGCGAATATATACTTATCAATATTTGCTGTTGTGATTATCTTATCTTCAGTTTCAAGCCATAGCAATATGTGACAATGAGGAAGGCCTCTTTTTTGAAACTCAATGGTGTAAACAGCTGTAAAACATATAATCAAATGAGGAAATCAAGGAATAAATTAACAAAATGTACACCATGATTGTCAAAGTAATATTATTCAAAAAGGTTTAGTGACATTACCTCCTTTGACACGTCTAAATGTACGTCGATCATTTAGTTCATTCATAAGGCAATCAAGCTTAATTTTAAAGACTCGTGTAATTACATCGGGTCGATCCTCAGATTTCAATCCTCTTTGGGCCATAAAACGTGATATCTCGGGCCAATTTGGGTTACATGTAAATGTTATGAATAGGTCTGGATAACCATAGAACTTGCAAATTGTCATTGCGTCTAAATAGTTCTGCATCATATACCTTGGACTACCCATAAATGACGACGGCAACACAACCTTTTTGCCACCTAGCTGTACTCCAGAATCCGCATCCTCTGCCAATTTTGCCAGCTTAGAATACGTTTCACTTCTAAGCTCCTTCTGCTGCTTGCGATTAAACCTCATTCTTTCTGATTCAACCATTGTGTATCCATCTACCAAAAATTGATGAAATAGCCTTCTTCCATTTAGCATCATGGAGAATTCATTTCGCCTTTCTTGTACACGGTATGCGAACCACTCTCTCATAGTTACGCGTGTTCCTTTGTTTGTTTCATCGTAATCAGTTACGCCTTCATGAAATATATTAGTGCGATAACCATCCTCAGCATAAGGAAAGAACAAAGGGTACTGCAATGCGAGATAAGAGGGGTGCAATTCACTAATTCTTTGAAGGTCGCCATCTTGTTGATGTAGAATAATGTCTCTCTTGTGTTTGGTTTGGTCAAAATCTCCGACAATTAAAGCAGCCACTTCAGATGCAGTTGGTAGATTATAATGTCTACCATCTCGCTGCCTTGTTCCAATAAGTTTAAGACAATATTTATTATCATTAGAAGGTCTCATACGTTCACCCGCCATGCGAAAATCCTGAACCAATGGATTAATTTCATCAAGCATGTCACGTATCTCCTTTGTAAGCTCATAGTCTAAGTATTGTTTTTTGGAAGACGTCATATGTTCATTGCTGCAACATTAAATTTCAATATTTACAAATGTAATAAAGGTAAATAAGGACATAGATTGTTTTGTGTCAATGTGCAAAAAAATAATGTAGTTGGATAAAGAATCAAACCTGATAGCGTTCATTCTGTTCGTTATCTCATTCTCAGTATCAACAATATAAAGCTGAGAAAATTTAGGTGTCCTTCCAGTCTTTGGCAATAGAGTACCTGCTAAATGGTAATTTTCTCCATGTATGCGATAGCAATATGTACCACGTTCGGCATTAACAGAGTGGTCTTGTTGGACACCAATGGAAGTGAATGCAAACATTGAATTATACCGTCTTATATTATCTATGAATGTCGCGCTCTTAGGGTGTTTATTTGAAATAAGCTCCTTTAGCAGTTTAGGTGGCTCTTTAAGTTTAGTGCCCAACATAACCTTACCTCTACCACAACACAGTGAATAAGACTGCGAACTACCAGTTCCAGTGCCTCTTATCGCCTCAGCATGCCAAAGCATTGCACCACAAGATTCGCATTCAAATCTTGGATCACCATGATCAATATAAGCTGATACACGTCAATACATTTATGACATATTAGTGATTTTGTATATTTACTAAACAAAGTACGTGCTTTAACAGGCACGAATGGTTCATATTTTGCGCATTGTTGTTTTTTAAGTACTTACCATTAGAGATTCCAACAAATGAATGTCTGTTGGCTGTTTTATTGACTATAGGATCAGTTTGGTTGAAATTTATACGCCTTGTAGATTGTCTTGTGACCATTTTTCCTTTAAGCTTATGCACTTGCGATGTTAGTAAAGAAGATTGGCCATTAGACAGTGTATCGCGTTTAGAAGATGTGGATCCTGTCAAACATTATATTACACCATTGTGATTGTATCCGAAAGTATTAATCAAGTGTGATATATATAAATACATTAACGGATAAATGAAAAGTTAATGATGAAACTATGTACCTAAATTGAATTTCACCGGCGTCTGGTTTTGAAACCTTGAACCATTGTTGTTTCGTATGAATGTACCTATAAAAAAATGAAATTATTTATTGATATATTTATATATGGACTTATCATTATTCATCCTACTGATCAGTGCATCATATGTATGACGAAAAGATAAATACCTTTTGATGTCGGTTCTGTATTACCACTACCTTGAGGAGGAACGTTACGTGTAGTATCATTTGGAGTTATTGAGGCAACAGGAGTAACATCGTTACGTGGGGTATCTAAGTCAAAAAAGACAATGTTAAATTCCGGAGAACAAAATAACAAACAAATGATAAATTTGTTAACATAATGAATTACTTTTTGAATTGTCGCTTTTGCGCGGACGTCCCCTCGGTCGAACACCTTTATTACAATAACTACATAGTTACTTGACGTAAAATACACAACAAACAAATTTTATTATGTATGGAGGTTATTATTGTAGATATTAAGTTAGGAACAAACTGTCTGAAATTTCAATAAGTGGAGGTCTTGAAGCCTTTCTTCCAGCCTTGTTAATGGATAAATCCACTAACGGCGCATTAGTTACTGTCATATTCGAGTTCGTACCTACATTTTAATGATGTTTAGTTAACTGCAAATGAAGAGTAACATGTTAAAGTGCATTAGGTAATGGTAAACACTATTGATTATGATTTTTTTAAAAACATGATGTAAGTAACGACGACACTATGAACCGTAATTCTATAAAAAAGAAATAAATTTATTAATAATACTTAGGTTATTATTGTAGATATTAAGTTAGGAACAAACCCTCTGAAATTTCCGTAAGTGGAGGTCTTGAAGCCTTTCTTCCAGCCTTCTTAATGGATAAATCCAGTAAAGGCGCATCAGTTACTGTCATATTCGATTGTGTGCCTACATTATAATTATCTTGAGTTAGTCAGACATGATTAGTAAGACGGTAATGTGCATTACCTAATTGTAACAAATAATGAATATAAATTTTAAAAACTGTATACATATGGTAATTAACCACCATAATACTACACGTACGTCTATGAATCTCTCTTAGCGCTTGTCTTGTAGATGGTCTTCCAACAGGTATTTTAGAAGTTATCAAATCATTAACCACACCTGAAAATCAAGTAAATATACACAATTTAAAGTTGAAATAACAACAAACATCAAAAACAAAATTATGTATTGTATTGTAGACATTAAGGGAGTAACACACTTTCCGTGCGTGGAACTGTTGAAGCCTTTCTTCCAACCTTTCTAACGGAAATGTCAAGTAAAGGTGTATCATGCAAGCCAATATGTGAATGTCTTTGAGGAGGTGATAACAAATTTTCATTTCCTTTAGCTTTCCTCTTGTTGATATTCGTCGGTGCAATTGCTTTATAAATGAAAGGTGATTCAAACACAAACAATATTGCAATCAAATATAAAAAAACCTACCTATTAGATGTAATTTTCTAATGTTAAAAAATAAAACAAATAAAGAAAATTATAAACAATTAATAAAATCCATACCTTGATTCACCGACGTGCCACAATTCTCTTTATCTTGTGTTTTTTTCATAGAGATGATAACTCACTATACTGGTTGTTGTGTGGAAATGTATTTGATCGATCCAAAGTTTTGTTAATATAAAAAAAATTCAAAAAAAAAAAAAAGGAAAGAAACGGAATTAGCACATTAAATTCACGTATATATGGTATAATGTATTTCAAGAAATTAGTTTCCTAATATCATGCAAAGTCAAATGCATTTAAAAAAAATTAGATAATATGTGAATATAAAGATGTAATTATACTAAATAAATATTTATGTAAAAGTATATAAAATAAAAGTAATTTATGGATATAAAATCTTCTAAAGAATTTGCTTCAAAAAATCTTTAACTCTACTAACTACTTGTATAGGACCTACAAAATCTATTTTCTTGGTTCCTTCTTCTACACCTCGAGACGTGCATTCACTCCAACTGAAGCTATCCTACAGAAAGGTAATCATTCTTCAGACCTAATCATTCATCTTAACGTCACCAACAAAACTTGAAGATCTGAGTTTATACTGTACTCTTTAAGTTATTGTTTATGAATAATAAAATATTTGATTGCTAAACAGTTGATCAAACAAATATGGTACTTCTGAAACCATTTTTAGGTAAGCATAATTTTCAATCGATCCTTGATTTCATGTGATAAATAATGAAGACAAAGGTATAATCACATACAACCTTATCATAGGTTGCATGTGTTGTTATTAGTAATGTGTTATTTACACTAACAATATGGTTGAAGTTAGGTAATTTGTATCTTTTAAGGTTGTTAAATTAAGTAAGATCATACCTTCGAATAGAATAAGGGTTGCAATTTTTTGTTACTTATTTTGTTATCAGGAAGGTTTTCCAATATTATTAGATTTATGGTTGCATGTGTTGTTGTTAGTATGGAAGATATGACATCAATCATGATTTAGCTTAAGGTAGTTTATATGTATTAAGGTTGTTAGGACAATGAAGATTAGATTAACTGTTAGAGTAGGGCTATAAAAATTTTGATATACCTTTGTTAGTTACTATGGTTTTGCGATAGACTTTGAGCAAAAGTTGCATGTGTTGTTGTTAGTAAGACCGATATGACATCGAATATGCTAAATAGTTAGCTACTTTGTATGTATTAAGGTTGTTAGGTCAACGAAGATCAGATTATATGTTACAATAGGGCTATATCAAATCTCATATACTTTTGTTAGTTAGTATGGTTTTGCGATACACTTTGATCAAAGGTTGCATGTGTTGTTGTTAGTAAGGAATATATGACATAAAAAATGATTTAACTTAAGTACTTTGAATGTAGTAAGGTTGTTACGTGAATGAAGTTCATGTTATCTTTTGTTAATAGAGCTATATCAAAATTGATGCACCTTTGTTAATTAACATGGTTTTGCGATATACTTGTACGTGTAGGAAAAAATGTGTATCGAATTTGTTGTGCTGCAAAATGAGGGCCACTTTCCGGAATACCAGGTAGGTTATAAATTCATTTGCCTTTGTTTCAACGTATAATGTTGAATGTTCTTATATTTCCATACATTTATAATTTGTTGTAGAATTTACCGGAAGTTTACAATCTAGAAGGATACAACGGTAATCCGCACATATACATCATATCCGCAGATGGATATCGTTTCAAAGTTGAGTTAGTCAAGCCTTGCAACGGTCCATGGTACTTAACAAGACCAAAATGGACATTATTTTGCAACCGGAACTTGAATGAAGATGTACACATACTTCACTTTATAGAAGAAGGCAATGACTGTTTCTACGTTACTGGGTATCTGAGAAATGGAAGGGAAGTAGCGAGTTATGCTGGAAACAGAGCGACTTTCTCTCGGTTCAAGACCAATGTGTTGCCATACCCTCATTTGCCTCAGGTATTCAATTTGAGATTAATTAAAATATGGAATTCATAAAGTAGACAGATAAATTTAATATAAGTTTTTGTATAGCAAGTTGAAACAATCTTCATGGTATGCATTACTATAGGTAATTCCTGCTGAATTACTGTCGGCGTTGGGGGAGGTTTATGTGATTATTATCAGGGCAAATGGAGTGGATTACGTGTGTCATGTTCGCCGTATTGCTGCAATACTGAATGGCGGTACTTTATTTTACCGCTTGTTGGGCAATACTTGGAACACCGTAGTTGAAGCTTTAGGTCTGGAGGCTGGAACAACATGTGTTTTCACCAAAAAAAGGGAAATAGAGTTTGGTTAGATGCTTTTAACCATGAAGGGAGCATGATAACAGATGTTGTTTTCAAAGGAGCGTCAACACTAAGAAGGCAGCAACTACCATTGGAATGGCACGAAGAGAGTAAGTATTTTGTGTTTGTATTAATATTATTTGATTTTTGGCGTTTATAAAATATAACTTCTTAGGTCTTGTGTGCGAAAATAGATTGTTAATATATAATTCTGATTTGTAGAGGATGATAGAATGAAGCATGTATGTTACTGGCCATTCCACATGGATCATTTCCAGGAAGAGCAGAGGAGTTTTTACAAAACCTACGCCCAAATCCAGTGCAAGAATAGACTGGTAATTTAGTTACATGTTAAGCCTTAGTAATGCCTTATTGATTGCATATTTCTCAAATTTAATAACTAAAAGTATAAATATTATAGGCAATACCTGCGAATTTCTCCGCCACTCACCCAATGCACATGTACAATAAGGTACTTCTGATACACCAGGAATATCGAGATGAGTTTAAAGTGAATATGGAGCCTCACAAAGAAAAACCAAACAGAACAAATCATGTGAATATATTTGGGCGATGGAAGCTGCTGGCAGTTGGTTGCCGATTTGAATACTCAAAGGTTATCCGATTCAAGTACGTGGGAAATGGAGAAGACTTGGATGCTGAAGATGGTGAGAACCCTCAATTCCCAATATTCCATCTATGCTAAGCTTCTACATGGTTGAAGCTGTTGGTTATTCATGGACATGAAGTAAACAATGTACATTTATGGCGCCTTTTGTGGTTTGTCTCAAACAATTTCCAGGTTTCTTATGGTAATGTGTAGCTTAAGATCGTACAATCGTTTACTATGGTTTGTAATTAATGTTAGATATCTGGAATGCACATATATGCAGGATAAACAAAACATAGTCATTTTGGTATGGTAAGATGTTTTTATTTTATGTTATAATGGTGTTTGCAAATATTATTTTGTTAGTTATGGATTAAAAGATTGTACAATAATGTGTACATGCATTAAACATAATAAAGGAATCCTGATGATTGTGTAAAAATACAATTGATTTACCAATGAAACTTAATAACGAAATTAAAGAAACATAATCTTTTAAAACCATATTATTCCGGAAACATTCATAAAAAGTAAAAACAAATTTAACAATCAAACGTCGTCATCTTCATCATCAGTAGAATCATAACCTAAAGATTGGTCATTAACAAAACCGTCCGAACCATCTACATCAGATACAGATGGTACTTCATAGCTGCCCTCATCTTGTAAATCTTCTTCGGCTTCATCATCAATGTATGTCTTAGTATTAGGAGATTCGCGCAAAGGTTGATCTAGATCATTTATATTAACCCACACGCCATCATCACTAATGTTGTTCTTGTCATTAATATCGTCATCTGATTCTTCATCAATTAGAGCAAAATTATTGTTTTTGTATTCTAAAGATTGTTGTTCGTCAACATTCTTTGGTTCATTAAAAGTTTGCACATAATCAATAGGATGAATAATGAACTCATCATCCTCTTTACCAACAACTTTAAATTTTGGTGCTACTAACTTATCAAATGATTTAAAATCATTGGTATGTTGAGCAATGTCGTCCTCTTCAGGATCATTAATCAAATGATCCAAAACTTTTCCTGCAGAGTTGGTTTGTGTATTTATGCGGTTGCGCTTAAACCGAATAGGTCTTTCTTCATCAAATTCCTAAGATGATATAAAAATTAGATTAAAAAATGTTAAAAGCAAATAAAATTACTCTTAATACCTATAAAAAATGAACAATATACAAACATTATTAATTATATAATCATCAAATAAAATGTTAGCTTAATTAATGACATACCAATTTGTATTTATCAACGTCGCCTTCTTCAGATTGATTAACCAAATGGTCGTTCTTGTAGAGTTAGTTTGTGTAGCATTGCGATTGCGCTTAAACCGAATAGGGGTTTCATCATCAGATTCCTAACATAAAATCGTAATTAAATAACAAAAAATGAACACTATATATGTAAAAATAAAGTGTTTTAAAAGCATAATACATGCATTAGCAAAAATGTATTCATTAAATAAAAGTTAACATGAATTCATAACATTACCAATTTGTCTTGATTTTCAAATTGGTCTTTTATTTTATGGTTTTGTCGTGTTGGTAGTACATCATCATCATCATCATCCGACAAAACAATATGAACAACATTATTTTACGCAAAAACAGTATCCTTTATACATCTTTTGCGTTTGTTGGAGAAAGAGACATCCTGAAAAGTTATAAGTATAAGTTAATATGTAATATAACTTTATTGATAATGTGTGTTAATGTTTAAAAAATACCACTTCATCATCCGATAAGATGATCACGGGTGAGTTTTTGTTTGTTAAATTGGTTGGTGTTGTTAATATTTCTTCCTTGTTTGTAACCTAAATAAATAAAATTACAATACGTTATCAACAACTAATCATAAAATTATATGCTAAGAATATATAATGCTTACCTTTGATGACTTGGAATGAACCATTGATTATTGAAGAATTGAGTTCTATGAGATGAAAAAACATAATTTGTTTTACGTTTATTGTGTTAGAGTTTATATAAGTTATGAAACGTTAGATATTTTAGGAAAAGATATTGTTTTTAAATTTTTTAAAGTGAAGATTGAATGATATAATTTTTTAAAAATCAAAAGTTTGTTACCAATTTTAAGATACCGAAAATAGGAAATGATTAGAGTTTTTTTTTTTTTTTTTTTTTTTTTTTTTTTTTTTTTTTTTTTTTTTTAAAGAAGATTAAAACATAACTTCTAATAGATGAAGTTTTGTTTTTTAAAAATTTGAATCAATGTAAAAGATGTTTCCAAGAATATTAGGATGGTATTGCATATGTAAATACTGAATTGGTGTTGTCATGACCATAATAACATTTATTATTTTGTTCAACATAGTTTTACTAAATGTATTATTAAATGTTGTAAAACATCTAAAGAACAATGAATCAAATGGTAACTAAAAATCAACAGAATTAAAACGCAAAAAAGTTGCAACATTCAGTAACAAAATCCATCTCCATGATACTTATAAAAATAACAATTGCTTTCATAAGAAAGCAAACATATTGTTTGAAACAAATTATTCAAAAAAAAAATTGTTCTTGCAAAATGCATAATGCCAAATAAAGAAACAGAATTATATGAACCATGGAGTGGTTGAGCTGGTTATCATCTTCAGGTTCAATCTTCACTTTGAACCAAATATTGGGTAGTCTGTATGCCTTCTTCACCATCGTGTTCATTGTCAATATCTTCCACATCAAGAAACACACGTTGTTTCTTTTTTGCACTGCCTGATGATTCCCCTATATCAGGAGTTGACTGCAAATCAATGGAACGACCCTTCTTTGAACCAGAACTTGATCCAATCCCAGATGCATCATTATGTCCAGTAGGTGACTGCAAATCCAACATGCGGCTTAAACTTGCATCAGACATTGTTACCTTCTTTATAAGAGTAGAAGGTGTGGCGAATTCCTGAGTTTGCACCTGATAAACAACAAACATTAATAAAATGTATGTCGGCACTAAAAAGTTGAATGTTTGTAATAACTGAATATGTTGTATGACAATTTACCTCATCAGGGACATCATCAGTCACGTCTTCTTCTAAAAACTCTTTCTTAAAATGGTTGATAAATTCAACATTGTCAGAAAAACCGTCACACCGGTATGTGTGATTGTTGAAGTTGACATTGTACTCAGAGAAGTAGATCTTAAAGAGACATTTCTTGCCTACTATCTTGTCCAACTCCTGCGGCCAATATTCATCTGGATCCATACCATGATTCTCCATCAGTTCCCATGTAGTATGCCAGTAACCTTATAAAAGTTGTTATTAAAAAAAACAACTGGAGCAGATCCCAACTCATCAATCAGCCTTATAATGACCTTAAACCTTTGATAAGAAAATTAACAAAAACATAAGATTACATACATTAAAAGACAATGGATAGTCTTTGTTAATGGTTGTTACCTGGATGCAGCCTGGACAGATCCATGATCCTCGCAAATAAAAGCAGGTTTGCGATTCCTTCCCTGTTCAACATGAACTCTTTTGTTACACTCTTTGCATGCGGTGTAGGCCCAACCATGCTCTTTGTGGACCCTGTGTATTGTTGCCAAAACAATACAATGTGAATCATGCATTTTATTCTCCAAAATTAGTATATTCAATAACTGCAAAAACGTTACATACAGTTTCTGAATATTTAATAACCAAAATCAGTAACATACCGGTTCACACTTACGAATCGATCCAACAATCTTCTTCACACACCCATGAAAAAACTCTGATATGGTTTGAACCTTAACCTCTGGCGAGAAAACCGCAATCTTCAAATGATCAGCCTGAAACCCCTCACGCTGTTTGTGACAACCCGTACTTTCAGGTCATTTCTCGACACAATTTATACCTCATTATTTCAACATTTATAGTAAACTTGGTTTACGTGTTTCAAATTCGCGTAACCTTAAAGGTTTAGCGGCGAATTCATGATCATAACATCACGAACATTTCATATGGACTAAGATTAGTCTACATTCCATTGACATCATTTGCATCTCATTAGTTCATTCATAACATTTCATTTCATATTTAACGCGTAATTTTTATATTTAATAATCGTTATCGCGTGAGTTATTATTTTAACATTTAATCCGTTACTTTCAAAAATGATCCCGATGTATTTTTAAACTTACATTTAGTTTATAAAAACTATATTTTTTAGTTTTCCTAGTGTTTCAAATTTATTTGGTACATAAATCGTTAAAGTTATATTATTACGGCGTTTTTCTTAAAAACTACTCGATAATTATTTTAACCACTCAAAATATATGTATAAATTATTTATTTACCACTTACACTTACCTTTTCCACACATTGCTAACCTTTTTCTTTTTCTAATTAAAATGCAAAAAAAAAAAAAAACGGCTAATAACTAGAAAATTGAAATAGAACCAATTAAGTTTGTAGACCAAAAATGACATCAAGCATGGGTGTCCCATGTCTTCCCCCAAAATTCAGCCGAACCATGACCATAAGCCATTCTCATTTGAATAATTCTACTAAACTTGTACTACAATATTTTTAAACTAAAATATCTACTTTGTTTTTTTTTATATAAACCTACAACTAGCCATTACACATTGCTACACTTAAAAAAAATATCATTCTCATTCACTCTCAAAACATTCTGCCATAATAAAAAGAATAGGGAGGAGAAGGCTACTTTGTTTATTTGGTGCTTATTAAGGCTTATTTGGGTTAATAAATATATATTGGGTATTTGGAGTGCTACTTTGGTTCACATTTTCTTACTACTACCTTTAATCCATCATAATACTAGTAAGCTTGTTTCTTTCATTTTCATGTTTCCTTTTTCATTTCATATGTATCCTTTCATTTTTGGAGCAAGTATGCATGATATGTGAATTATACCATTTTTTTTCATGATTTTAGAGTATATATATATATTTGGTCATCCTATAATTATCCCCATGGTATTCTTGGTCTTGATGGTGATTAGGAACCCATGACACCCTAAGAAGGTGTATGGTAGGATTAGATTAGCTTTGGAGTTGATTTGAAGGGATTAGAATAAGTTTTGTCCGAGAAAAACTATTTTCGATACGTATAAAATAGGTTCTGTCCTTATTTTGATTTTCTGGAAAAACCGACAATAAGCACGACATTTTGGCCTTGATATTTAGAAAATATACTTTAAAACGAATCCGTGGCCGCTTGAACGGATAAAAACGGACTTATAACGAAGAAGTTATGAATTTTTAAAGTTTGACGACGAAATAAATAGTTTTCTGAAATTTCAGCATGCAGTTTTTAGTTTGTTCGGGTCAAAAACGAGCCTTAAGCTTCACAAATTATTTCGACTAGTCAAAAATATATTAGTTTACTTCGATACGAAGCTAAGGACATATTATACGTAGAAAACGGATTTGAAACGACAAAGATATGCACGTTTTCATAAAGTTGCCGTAACTATTATTTTCTGAAAAAAAACAAAATTATTTTTACGTTACAAGTGTTACATTAGCTGTAACGACCATGTTTGCGGCTGTTTTTAACGAGGTTGTGAAACTTTTTGGAATGAAATGTCTTCTAGAAAAATCAAGTTCACCGGCCATATTTTTCAAAACAACAAGCTGTTTGTAAAGCGGAGTTATAGTAAATTATTTACGGATGTTCAAACTTGGCCGAAACTCATTTTTTGCACTACAATTAGCCAAAATCACTATCTTTAACCCTTATTATCTTTATGTTTGAGACCTTTTTGACGAAAACTCCTGAACTGAAACTTCTAGATTTCGATACAAACTTTCCAAAACCGTCAAGTTCGTTCTCTAACGATCGACGTACACCATTTTACGACTAGTTTTCCGGAGCCATTTTTGTCACTTTTATGAAAATTCCGACGACATTGTTTTGCGACGAAAAGTGAAAATTTCACCGTAAATCATTATAAAACCATTGTAGGATGACATTTTGACGTAAAAACTTGTAAAGTGATTTTTGAAGGGTCAAGACGTCAAAAGAGTATTTTTCGACGATAATTAATATTTTCAAAACTCGCAAATGGTATAAATAACATACGAAATGCATGCATAACATTACATTGCAACTCATTACATATCATATCATTCGTAATAGGTCCAGATTGAAACATCACGCTATACCTCAGTGTACTCACTCTTGTCATCACACCAGTCTACCAAGTGAGTTCATAGCCCCACTTTTACTCTTTTAACTGTTTTACAAACTCTTGGGGGAGATACATGCTACATTTTTAATCGAACACATATGCTTTGAACTGTATGCTATATCCGAATGTTTTATTGTCACTAAGTATTTGCCATGTTCGAAGTCCCTACATCATGAACCATTAGTCACTTGCGAGTGAGCGCGAATATTGTGAATAGGCCTATTGGAATTAACACTCCCGCTCCTATTGACCCATTTAGGGGAAATCGAGCGCACTATATTTGAATCATTAAGTTAAATTGGCAAATTACCTATTAGGGCGGCGATGAAACGATGATTACCAATTTTTATTGGTGCGATGTTTACGCTTTGGTGTCATGAACTTAGTGAAATAAATACGATTTTGTTTTTAACGATGAGTGTGAAACCATTTAACTCACACTACGATTATTGTGTTCAAACGAATTACTTAAACCTATGGATTTCACTCAACCTTTGTGTTGACCTTTTTAGCATGTTTATTCTCAGGTATCTAAGGCATTATCATCATGGCATGGTTAAGGAACCACCTTTTGAGTCGCGGCGTCAACTTACATCATTGTGTATTATGACACTTTCTTTTAAAACCATCGTTTGGACTTGTAATATATTTATATTTCCGAAATCTTTGTAAACTTTTGGGACCTATGTTGTAACTCTGATTATTATATTAAATCAAACGATGTATTTTCCAAACGACACTTTAGGTCGTTCAATATAACTGTGATTGTGATGCTATGACAGTCAATCCCCAGGAATTCCATTCCGCTGCAAAACAGGTAATTTGGGGGTGTGACAGATTGGCATCAGAGCTTTGGTTATAGAGAACTAGGTTGCATCATTGACCCTAGACTATAACTACATTATCATAGCATCTCATCATTTCATCATACGTGCATGTTCACTTTGCGTGCGATTTATACGTACATTTTTCGAGTTATTCACTTTCATTTCACATCGATTGTCACATGGATGCCTTTAAATTCCCATCCCATTATCATTTCCTCATACTCTAATGTGGAGAATTCCTTGACATTCCCTATCATAATTTTTTTACATCAATTGACTCATCACCGATAGCGTCGAATGCCGAGATAAACCCTTGAGTAGGGCAAAGTCACTCTCACTCCTTTGTTTCATCACTAACATGTCGAGTTACACGCTATTCACACTAAGTCACTAAACCACCATACATTTGAAGCACTTACAACACCTCATAACTCATTTCGTAGGAAACCGTCGATCATTTTGAAAAATAACCTCAAACGTATCATTTCTTATCACCTCTCTTTAGAGCGCATATTTTTAACATGGGATTTTGCTACGTCTCACATTTCCTCTTGTTTTGAAGAAGATATGGCACCGAAGAAAGCTACAGTTGAAATGACCCAAGCGGCTATTCAAAAGTTAGTGAATGATAGCATAGCTGAAGCTTTAAGAGTCGAAAGGGAAACAGTGGCTGCTGCTGCTGCTGAGGCCGCGGCTGCTGCTGAAGCCGCTAGACTAGCTACTGCTACTGGAAATGCCGGAGGATCCGGAGTTAAGAAATGTTCGTATAAGGATTTCAAGAGTGGTGAACCCACTAAGTTTAGAGGTACTGAGGGAGCTACAGCAATGGTTCGATGGTTTGAAAAATTGGAATCGGTGTTTTTGCTATGTAACTGTCCGGATGATAGTAAGGTCAAATTTGCTACGAGTACATTACTCGATGGAGCATTATCGTGGTGGAATTCTTATGCTCAACCGATTGGAATGGAGAATGCTTTCAAGCTTACTTGGGAGCAATTTAAGGGTTTGGTAACTAAGAAGTTTTGTCCTCGAACGGAAATCAAAAAGTTGGAGACGGAGTTCTATGAATTAGTAACCATTGGGTATGATATTGACACTTACATTCGGAGATTCCAAGAATTGGCCGCGTTATGCCCGTCCATGGTTTCTGATAACGAGAAGTTGCTAGAGGCTTTTATCGGGGGACTTCCCGAGGTGATTCAAGGAGATGTGACTTCGTTTGATCCACAAACAATCGAGGAAGCTATTAGGGTGACTCAAAAGCTCATGGCCCAGGTAGTGAAGAGAGGTAAGTACACCAACACCAACCAAAACAACAACAACCCCAACAACCGCACCAACTACCACAATAACCAAAACAACAACAACAACGACGATAACCAAATCAATAACAACAAAAGAAAATGGGAAAACGACCAAGGAGGTTATAACAACAACAACCAAAACCGCAACACTAACCATCAACAACAACAAAATAGAAGGCAAGAAGCGGGAATGGTTTATGTCGCTGCACCAATGAGAGGTAGAGGGTATGCTGGAACACACCCACTATGTAATCGATGTAATTTTCATCACTCGGGTCCTTGCCCTGCCAAGTGCCACAAATGCCAAACACCGGGACATCTAGCCAGGGATTGTAAAGGTAAAGCCATAGTCACGTGCTTCGGATGTGGGGAGCAAGGACACTATAGAAATCAATGTCCTCAAAACCAAGGTCAACCAGTTGAAGATGCTCATGGGAATGCATACATGTTAGGAGGAGGAGAAGCTCGTCATGGTCACAACAACGCGGAAGACTGAAGAAGTTTGGAAACTAACAATCTTATTTTTTCTTTATGTACTACATTGTACCAAGTTTATGTCTTTCATCGTATCCTAATCTTATGACTTAAGATGTACTACTTTTGCTAAACCACTCGTTGTAAAATATTCTCATCTAATCGTACTTATTTTCTTTCCGATTTGTTATTACTTACGAGAATTTTACTCCCTTTTACTTTAACTACCATTTTAACGACACGGTTTAAATCTTTGTAAGCATCGAGAGTTATAACAACTAAACCGAACGTCACATCATCGTTCCTTAATTATACATAGCCTAGCTAACTATGTCTAATTCTGGAGGGGTCATGTTATGTTGGGAGCAGTTAATTATAAATCTTAGTGCAAGCAAAATCTTCACATATTTCAAAGTCAAAGTGTTACTTATGAGAGATTCATCCGATATTTTCTGTACTATGATGTTTTGTACGCTCTCAATCATCGATAACCGTAACGACACTTCTCCATGTCTTTTCTCCTCGTTGTTCATCACAAACTCAAAAATTTGATAGACCAACACTAACTGAATTCAGGGACTGAATTCCTTTTTGGATGGGAGAATGTGACAACCCGTACTTTCAGGTCATTTCTCGACACAATTTATACCTCATTATTTCAACATTTATAGTAAACTTGGTTTACGTGATTCAAATTCGCGTAACCTTAAAGGTTTAGCGGCGAATTCATGATCATAACATCACGAACATTTCATATGGACTAAGATTAGTCTACATTCCATTGACATCATTTGCATCTCATTAGTTCATTCATAACATTTCATTTCATATTTAACGCGTAATTTTTATATTTAATAATCGTTATCGCGTGAGTTATTATTTTAACATTTAATCCGTTACTTTCAAAAATGATCCCGATGTATTTTTAAACTTATATTTAGTTTATAAAAACTATATTTTTTAGTTTTCCTAGTGTTTCAAATTTATTTGGTACATAAATCGTTAAAGTTATATTATTACGGCGTTTTTCTTAAAAACTACTCGATAATTATTTTAACCACTCAAAATATATGTATAAATTATTTATTTACCACTTACACTTACCTTTTCCACACATTGCTAACCTTTTTCTTTTTCTAATTAAAATGCAAAAAAAAAAAAAAAAAGGCTAATAACTAGAAAATTGAAATAGAACCAATTAAGTTTGTAGACCAAAAATGACATCAAGCATGGGTGTCCCATGTCTTCCCCCAAAATTCAGCCGAACCATGACCATAAGCCATTCTCATTTGAATAATTCTACTAAACTTGTACTACAATATTTTTAAACTAAAATATCTACTTTGTTTTTTTTATATAAACCTACAACTAGCCATTACACATTGCTACACTTAAAAAAAAATATCATTCTCATTCACTCTCAAAACATTCTGCCATAATAAAAAGAATAGGGAGGAGAAGGCTACTTTGTTTATTTGGTGCTTATTAAGGCTTATTTGGGTTAATAAATATATATTGGGTATTTGGAGTGCTACTTTGGTTCACATTTTCTTACTACTACCTTTAATCCATCATAATACTAGTAAGCTTGTTTCTTTCATTTTCATGTTTCCTTTTTCATTTCATATGTATCCTTTCATTTTTGGAGCAAGTATGCATGATATGTGAATTATACCATTTTTTTTCATGATTTTAGAGTATATATATATATTTGGTCATCCTATAATTATCCCCATGGTATTCTTGGTCTTGATGGTGATTAGGAACCCATGACACCCTAAGAAGGTGTATGGTAGGATTAGATTAGCTTTGGAGTTGATTTGAAGGGATTAGAATAAGTTTTGTCCGAGAAAAACTATTTTCGATACGTATAAAATAGGTTCTGTCCTTATTTTGATTTTCTGGAAAAACCGACAGTAAGCACGACATTTTGGCCTTGATATTTAGAAAATATACTTTAAAACGAATCCGTGGCCGCTTGAACGGATAAAAACGGACTTATAACGAAGAAGTTATGAATTTTTAAAGTTTGACGACGAAATAAATAGTTTTCTGAAATTTCAGCATGCAGTTTTTAGTTTGTTCGGGTCAAAAACGAGCCTTAAGCTTCACAAATTATTTCGACTAGTCAAAAATATATTAGTTTACTTCGATACGAAGCTAAGGACATATTATACGTAGAAAACGGATTTGAAACGACAAAGATATGCACGTTTTCATAAAGTTGCCGTAACTATTATTTTCTGAAAAAAAACTAAATTATTTTTACGTTACAAGTGTTACATTAGCTGTAACGACCATGTTTGCGGCTGTTTTTAACGAGGTTGTGAAACTTTTTAGAACGAAATGTCTTCTAGAAAAATCAAGTTCACCGGCCATATTTTTCAAAACAACAAGCTGTTTGTAAAGCGGAGTTATAGTAAATTATTTACGGATGTTCAAACTTGGCCGAAACTCATTTTTTGCACTACAATTAGCCAAAATCACTATCTTTAACCCTTATTATCTTTATGTTTGAGACCTTTTTGACGAAAACTCCTGAACTGAAACTTCTAGATTTCGATACAAACTTTCCAAAACCGTCAAGTTCGTTCTCTAACGATCGACGTACACCATTTTACGACTAGTTTTCCGGAGCCATTTTTGTCACTTTTATGAAAATTCCGACGACATTGTTTTGCGACGAAAAGTGAAAATTTCACCGTAAATCATTATAAAACCATTGTAGGATGACATTTTGACGTAAAAACTTGTAAAGTGATTTTTGAAGGGTCAAGACGTCAAAAGAGTATTTTTCGACGATAATTAATATTTTCAAAACTCGCAAATGGTATAAATAACATACGAAATGCATGCATAACATTACATTGCAACTCATTACATATCATATCATTCGTAATAGGTCCAGATTGAAACATCACGCTATACCTCAGTGTACTCACTCTTGTCATCACACCAGTCTACCAAGTGAGTTCATAGCCCCACTTTTACTCTTTTAACTGTTTTACAAACTCTTGGGGGAGATACATGCTACATTTTTAATCGAACACATATGCTTTGAACTGTATGCTATATCCGAATGTTTTATTGTCACTAAGTATTTGCCATGTTCGAAGTCCCTACATCATGAACCATTAGTCACTTGCGAGTGAGCGCGAATATTGTGAATAGGCCTATTGGAATTAACACTCCCGCTCCTATTGACCCATTTAGGGGAAATCGAGCGCACTATATTTGAATCATTAAGGTAAATTGGCAAATTACCTATTAGGGCGGCGATGAAACGATGATTACCAATTTTTATTGGTGCGATGTTTACGCTTTGGTGTCATGAACTTAGTGAAATAAATACGATTTTGTTTTTAACGATGAGTGTGAAACCATTTAACTCACACTACGATTATTGTGTTCAAACGAATTACTTAAACCTATGGATTTCACTCAACCTTTGTGTTGACCTTTTTAGCATGTTTATTCTCAGGTATCTAAGGCATTATCATCATGGCATGGTTAAGGAACCACCTTTTGAGTCGCGGCGTCGACTTACATCATTGTGTATTATGACACTTTCTTTTAAAACCATCGTTTGGACTTGTAATATATTTATATTTCCGAAATCTTTGTAAACTTTTGGGTCCTATGTTGTAACTCTGATTATTATATTAAATCAAACGATGTATTTTCCAAACGACACTTTAGGTCGTTCAATATAACTGTGATTGTGATGCTATGACAGTCAATCCCCAGGAATTCCATTCCGCTGCAAAACAGGTAATTTGGGGGTGTGACACTGTTGAACCTTAAAATACATTACAAAAACCGAAAATAATGTTTGTGTTACTAACAATGAAATATTCGATCGTTGAAGTAAAGGAGTTAAAAAACATATAATAATCTTGTTTTGAATGAAACAATCTCTGGTATATCACGATTGATATATATCTTTGAACCAAATAGAGCATTGTGAATAGCGGCAGTGCCTGGTATGTAAAATTTTTAAGACATATAGTTAAAAAATCAATGAATTACGAAATGATTAATTGGTTGCTAATTAGTTAGTATATTCAATATTTGAAATGAAGAATAATGCACTTACCGTCCCAATACTTCACTTTCCCAAGCTGAAGTATAACTACCAAATGATCAATTGCGGCACGCTTACTTGAATATGGATCCCACATGCTCGCCCATTGGTCCCAGAAAGTCAAGTTCAAACGATTGGACCTGTAATTTATGTGAAATATAGGATAGTTAAATAAATACAAAAATAAATCAGTAACATTAAAATCCATTCAAAAAATTAAATATCTTTGCTAAATGTATACTTACTCAGCATCCTCAACGACAACTGTTCTACGAAACTTTTTACTAGCAGCAGACATAACAGGAACACTCTCCTCGATACCAATTACGGAACCAACGATATCTATTTACATAATTCATGAATAAAATTAGAAAACAATAGTAGTATCATTCAAAAAATCAGGGATCATAAAGTTGATATTATTTGTAATGGATCAAGTACGTACCAACAGCATCATTGTCGTAGTACTGGTGATGTTCAAGATCATGTAAATGACTATATGGTTCAAAAATAAAACCATATGTATTGGTATCAAAAGGTTCCGTACGTGTGACAATTGTTGTCCTGTAGAAACTTATTTTGAAACGATGTGGTAGCAAAGGAAGTTTCCCACCATTCTCAGCTATACCAAAATTGGAAATGATGTAACATTTTCCCTCTTCGAACAACGACTCGAATTTGAACAAAAAATCCTTCTTGATATACACCTGGATCCTTTTGTTCTGAATTACAAATAATATATGATTAATAAAAAAAACAAAAAATATTATGAATTTACTGCATACATAAAAAAGAGGATAGTGTACATACATCTGCGTCTTGCAGAACCAAATCAAGGCTGTATGGATCGTGGGCAACATTCATTTTGTGCGAATGCCAAATTGATATACATCTTCCTTGCACAGATATGTCATCGTTCATAGGATTAACATCTTTGATAGGTGTTATTTTCCTATCCTCGCCATTACCTGACATATAGTAACAAAGATAAATGCATATTAATAAACCTACAATTGTGATGGTTTACAAGAAACTACATATGCTTTTGAGTCACAAAAACATATTCAAACCATGTTTAACATAATGGATGTTTAACATAATCAAATAAACTGCATATAAACATAATACACATAATACCTAAAAACATCATATCCAAATAAACATAAGGCACATACATTCAAATAAAGAAAATACATAATAAACATGATAAACACATTTTCAAATAAGGATTTACAACTATAACATCATAACTAAAAACATCATGCCAATAAACATATTACGTGAAAAAGAGGCATTAAACAGAATAGTAAATACAAATATGATTCGGTAACAAATTATAAACAATGGAACAAACAAAAATGTATAACCTCCTGATCCTCCAGAATTGCCAGAACCACCAAAACTCTTAGATCCGCCAAAACCTCCAGAGCCTCCAAAACCTCCAGTTTTTCGAAAACTGCTACTTGGCACGGATGGACTTTTTTGGTATCCCATGTTACCACTCTTTCTAAAACCCTTATTCATAACTGCCTTTTTGATATGCCCAGTATATGTGGATTGATTGATGTGGTGTTAGATGATTTTGTAGATATTTATAGATACAAATTAGGGTTTTGAATGTGGCATTCAAAAATATGTAAAAAAAATTTCAAAATCAATTTGATCAGTGATTTTTGTGATATGGAGCACATTTTGAATTTGGAACATATTGATTGAGATATAAATAGTTGACTGAGATTTAAAATGGTTTCAAAAATTGTGAGAGATTATAGGAGTTAAATGATTCAGTTTCAAAGAATAGCTAAGATTTAGGGGATGATTTTAATCGTTTCCTCCATTTGTTGTTATCAGTATTGTTTTTGAAAGTGTTCTCACAAAAAGCAAGCTGCTTTAGTGGTAAGAGTGTTGTAAGTTGTTCCAAGTGCCCAGGGTTCGAATCCTTCCAGTGCCATATTTTTTTAACAAGCACCACACGAAAAGCAGCTTAGTTGGCATTGCAAAGTGCCAAGTGGCATTGAGGTGGCATTTATATGTGCCAAGTGGCATTGAGGTGGCATTTCCATGTCATTGTACATGCTTTCAAGCTTCAAGTACAACTCGTACTTAGCCTCATATATAAGTAAAGATATATATATATATATATATATATATATATATATATATATATATATATATATATATATATATATATATATATATATATATATATGTGTGTGTGTGTGTGTGTGTGTGTGTGTGTGTGTGTGTGTGTGTTTGTTAGAGTCAAATGCTTGTATCGAGTCATAATGGATGTTTTGCAGGAATTTTTCCAGATTTTAAAGGTGTAATTTTTCCAGAATTTTTCCAGGAAAATGCAGCAGACCAGTTTCTGTCAGGACAACCTGACGGCGTAAGGATTAGAACCTGACGACGTTAGGTAGAGCAGAAACAGCTTATAAAATTTTCTCGTTTTCTGTGCTATTTATAAATTTTTAGAAATTCTCAGGTCTTAATTTTCCAGAAAATCTGCAAACATCCATTCCACAAGCATTATATCCTAGTGTAGTTGAGTCATATATGGTTTTACCGCCGATTTTACGCAAAGGTTTCGTCTATTTTCTTAAAGTGTGCAGGTTATATTTGGCAAGAAGAAGAAACTCAACATTGGATGGAGCTTATCACGTATACATTCTTCTTGGGAAAGAATTTAACCACTACTTCACATGGATCCTACCGAGCTAATAAGGGGAGTACTAGTTTCTTTCTCTTTTACTTACCTTGCTTTATCATAACTTTGATACTTTCGGGGAACATTGGGGATAATGTTCAGTTTAAGTGTAGGGAGGGAGAATAAAACGGGAACTTTGAAACTATGCTTATCCTTGAATATTTCTCTTGTCCTAGTTCATTTGTGTAATAAGCTAGTGTTAGGAATTAGAAAATTCCATAGTGAAGAGTCGGTCACCCCTAATATTATCTAGCATAAGTTAGCTCGTAGACATATCTTTAATTACGTTATTTACTAGTTATTTAGTTAGCTATTTAGTTTAGAGCAACACCGTGGAGGAAGGACGGGTCTTTACCCACTGTATACCTGATCCACAGGCCGATAGGAGGTCGTTATGTTTGTAACTATAAATACCCTCTACCTCCCAAGGTAGAGGGTTGGACCTTTCATTCATCTTAATCTAACCTTCTATGTTTTCTTTCACTTTCTCTCTCTAGAAAGGCTCCCACTTTCTCTCTCTAAAACCTCTAAATAATTCGACCATATTATTGTTTGTTATGTGTTTATGAAATCCAATATCTAACAATTGGTATCAAGAGCCAAGGTTAGATCATATCTTGCACATCTTTGGATTTCTAGTGGTTTTTAGGTGGTTTTTGAGTTTGAAAAAGTTTAGTGGTTTTTGCATCATTTGGTTGATCTCTTGTGTTAAAGTTTGAATTTTGTTAGTACTTTCATGTTTAGAATCATCACAAGTGTTTAGGTTTTCATTTGGTAAGCTTGTATCATCTTGGTTGGGTTGTTTTTGGATTGAAAAGTGAAGTTTATATGGTTTTTCATGCTAGCGACTTAGTTCACGGATAACTTTCTTCCTAGCGACTTGCTTCACAAAATTGTAGCGAGTTACAGTTTTAAACCTAGCGAGTTAGATCTAGCGAGTTAAAGTACAAGTAGTGGACTCTCCACTACGAGTAGCGACTTGGTGGTAGCGACTTGGTCTGTAGCGAGTTGCTCTTTAGCGACTTGTATTTCTAGCGACTTGGGTAGCGAATTACTGCCAAATTTTTGCTAGCGACTTGAGGGGTAGCGAGTTACTACTTAGCGACTTGCTTTGTGTCTAGCGACTTAGGACTCTAGCGACTTAGTTGGCTAGCGAATTAGTTGTTAGCGACTTGGTTCAAGAATTTGTAGCGACTTGGTTGATTTTTCCCGTCAAAACTTCAAACGGCCATAACTTTTGAACCGTAACTCCGTTTTCAGCGTTCTAACCATCTAAACGACCGTGAGAACGAGGAGAATGGCACGCCGAATGAACTAAAGGGTCAACCTTCGAGGTCTAAATCCGCTCCGAACAGAAGTTATTGAGGTTTTTAAGTTTTTAGACCTAAATTTCTCAGGAAAAACGGGCTTAAACCAATCCGAATCACAACCAAACAACATCTCTGCTAATCCTACATACAATCATATGTCCTAACACACAATTGTCTATCATTCCATTCGTCATTGCTTAACGGTTTAGTCTTGATTTTAGTAAAATCCCGCGAAAGACTCTATTTCTCGGTTTAAATCATAGACTTGTAAAATCCCGTGCATTCTACCACATCATGTCTTACTCTACTGACCCAGTGATTTCAGAAGTGCTTAAATTGTATGATGCTGTGGATAATAATGATAATGGATGCTACACTGAACGATTAAAGATGATTGAATCAATCAATGAGGATGTGATATCTCCGGGTTCATACTTTGAAAAGACTGAAATGCACCAGTCAATGCTACAAAATGCCATGCTAAAGAAATGTAACATTGAGCCCTTTCAACTACTTTATCTGCACCTCAAACTACTTTTATCTACAACTATGGATCGAACAAGCAGTGCTCTCCTTCGTCAGGATTTTCCCATCTTAACAAGAACTGTGCTACTAAACTTAGAACAACTGAGGTTTCAAATTACTAAAGATAAGTTCTCAACTGATGAATCTAATGCAGCTCTTCAAGTAATCTTCGATCAATTTCAGCCATTTATCCGGGGGGAATATTCCTCAGATTTTGATGATGAAATGACTGAAGTCTCTTTCAAGAAACACACTGGAATGGAAATTAGCGTGTTCATTGAGACATTCATACAACTCATGGATAATGTGGAGAAGTACATTGAGGAAGTTACACAAAAAGATGAAAACGTGAATGAGTGTCAGGTGCAGTTGAGAAATAGTTGTGATAAGTTGGGTAATGTATCTGTTAAAGAATCGGGTGTTGTTGAATGCAGAATGTCAGAGTCAACATATAATGATGAGTCGGGTAAAACACCAGATGATGGATCAGTTGGCACTGAATACAGAGGCTCAGATATTGATAAGCTTGACACATCCAACGGTCCAGTGACTCTCGTTACACATGTTGTGGATGCAGATAACAGACCAGAAATTGAGCAGGTGTCATGTAATGAGGTACCCTTTACTGTTCAACATAGTGCATCTGCTAAAGCACTTAAACAAACTGATCATAATGTTGAACATGTCTTTCATAAATGTTCTGTTACTGAGGCTGAGTCTGAGATTAAGTGTTTCAAAACAAAAGATTTGGTTGATAAGAAGGCTTTTGATGAACTTTCAAACAAATTCTCAAATCTTGAAAAATATTGCATTTCACTTGAAATCGCGATTCAGAGTAAAGAAGAAAGTTTTCAACTTAACAAACCATGTAAAAAACCGGAACTTCCTGAATTCCGTGAACTTTTTGAAATTAACACTTTGAAAGCTCAGCTTCAAGACAAAGAGTCAACCATTTACAATCTGAAGAAACATATTTCTGTCTTGAATGAGAAAAGTAATTTAGTCATGAATACACAAGACATTGATGCTATTATAACAAGAAATAATGAACTGTCAATTTATGTGGCTAAATTACTAAAGGAAAATGAGTCTTTGAGAAAGCATCACGTAGAACTTAGTGAGTCTGTCAAAGAAGCTAGAACTAAGTCAATGGAACAAACAAACTCTTTGATAGAAAAAATTGATGAACTCAAAGCTCAACTTCAGGATAAGAGTTTCGCTATTGTAGCCTTAAAGAATGAGCTTAGGAAAACTGTAGGGAAAAGTGTGAACACTAAGTTTACAAAACCATCAACCTTGGGGAAACCAGTTTCTCATCCCATTAGAAACCGGTCTGTTGTTAGGCAGCCTACTGCGTTTATGTCCGAAAGACCAAAATCTTCAAAAACACGGTTTGCCTCCCAAGTTGATGAGGAAAAAGTTTTGTCAAAACCAGTCACTTCACCTGTGTTACCTAAGAGTCATGCCTCTAGTTCCTCTAATCCTCAACATGCAGCTACTTTTACTCCCAGCACCTCTAGGATTAGTTCAAAAACAGTGTCAAAACCAAGCATTAAAACCCAGAATTCATATGATATGAATGACTTGTGGAAGAACTATTTTCTAGAAAAAGCTAGGAAAAAGGCACTGATTCAAAAAGACGGAATTTTAGGTGCAAGACCTAGGGTGAGCAATTCTATGAGATTTCAAGGCACTACTAGTAGTTGTAAACCACTACCTAGGAACACTCAAAAGACTAGGGATTGGCGGGCAGCTAAGAGTAGTTATTTGCATAAGAATGCTAAGCATGTAGAAAACAAAACTAGAAATTCTGAGTCTTTTCCACATAAGAAACAGTTTCCTAATTCACATGCCAAGGTACTATCCACTAAGACCACTAACGCGACTAAGGTTCAACATGTTGTGAAACAATACAAACCAAAAACTTCGCCTAGATGGATACCAACTGCTAAATCTTTGGAAACTAGGAACAAGGATAAGTCTTCCACTATGTATAAGAAGCCTTACAATCCTAGACCTTGCCATAAGTGGATACCATCTGGTAGAATGTTTAAGGATGCTGGACTTAGGTGGATTCCTACTG
The DNA here is from genome assembly GCA_019973895.1 of Chrysanthemum seticuspe. NCBI lineage: Eukaryota > Viridiplantae > Streptophyta > Magnoliopsida > Asterales > Asteraceae > Chrysanthemum > Chrysanthemum seticuspe. Next base: position 282,306,129 of record BPTQ01000001.1, read on the forward strand.
GAAAGCTGTTTTCTGATGAAAAAATCAAGGTTGACCGTGAAACCCCAAAGAGTTTGGATACTAATGTCACTAACCCATATATATGCAATCAAGCTTGTAATGTTAGTGTAGGTACTCCTTACTCAGTTGCAGATACTTCGATCCTTCAATACATGGACTGGCTTAAAGTATGGATCACAAATGGATTGATATCTCATAACTCACGGGTTCAAGTTTCTCAACATTGATATTCAACCGGCTATGACGTCTGTTCACATCAGTTCAGGCCTCGTTCTCTAAAGAAAAGAAATGTGTACGTTTCAGTGCGCATTATCTTCAAAAGAAGAGAAATCTTCTTATGACGTATGAACACATCAGTTCATGCCTCGTTCCTCAAAGAAAAGAAAAGTGTACGCTTCAGTGCGCTTTATCTTCTGAAGAAGAGAAATCTTCTAATTAATGACCATTCTCATCAACATGCTTCATGCTTTTTCCATGCGCTTCAGTAATAAAGTGAACCGGGCTACCACTGATTGTTTTCTCATTCCACGTGCTCAATTATAATGAAGATGGCGACATCATGTGCTTATATTGCGGGAGAGAAGTGTGAATAAGAACATTCGGATGATTTTTCACTTATTTAGTCAAGAATGGCATTTCCGTATGCAATTCTTGAGGGGGAGAAGAAGTGTGAATTTTTTACATTGTTGATTGACATTTGAGAATATTAATGGTCATACGGCTCTAAACTCATGTAAGAACCGAGCTTCTTCTTATCGGGTCATCTTCACATGGAGTTTTTCTCTTCTAAGAGCCGTTGGTTGACATCTTCACTCGGATTGATGAGTTTATTGACAAAGTGCTTCCGGTTAATGCTTCACGTATACATCAACATGATGATTCCGAACAATCTCTCTGTTCTTGTTTGATGTGATTGGTAGTTTGGCGTTACCATCTTGTGTATTCGTTGCGGCCTAATTGCTGATTTCCTTGATGAACATCTTTCTATTCTTGTTTGATTGGGAGAGATTTTAGTTAAGGGGATTTGCAAGATGTAAGTTAATTGGGATGCTTTTTGGTGGGATGCTTTTTTGGTGTGAGTTGAAGATGTTAACTATCTATTCCCCAACTGCACAATCTTGAAGAAGGTCGAGTCTACAGTCTGTTCTACATTTTCTGCTACATGTTAGAAGACTAAAGACGTGTTTCATGTAACGATCTAAAGACTTCTTCTTAATATGAGCATTTATCAAACATATTGTCGGTTTAGGGGAGAGCACTAATTGGGTGAAAGTTATAAGTCAGATTCAATTCCCAATTAGACGTGCTCATATTCTTTAGCAGTGACTACTCGAGACGTTGATATTGACTATTGTTGGACATTTGACACAAGGTGATTACTTCGGAATAAATCATTTATCACTTATTTGAGATTGAAGTTGACTTTCACAAAGGCGTGTTCTTATTTGATAACTTGCTCGGGCTTAAGAATTTGAGTTGAAGACTTGGCTTATCTAGTTACCAGCAGTCGAGGTGGATGGTTGAAGACCTGGTTAACTATCACTACTAGGAGTTACTTTGTTTTACTCAGTGTCACACGCATATGACGGTGTGGATAAACGCAAGAGGTGTTAATGTCTCATACTTTGTTTGGGTAGTGAGTACTTAGAGATTTGCTAGAAGCATAAATTCTCTACACCGTTCTTCCATCATTAGGTGCAAGCTTAAGATACAAATGTGGGGAAGTTGACTTCAGTTTCAAGTAGGGTATATCGGTTTTTCTTCTTCAGTGGTCACTTCAAATTGTCTACATAAGGGTTGATAAAAATAGTCAGAGTGAGTCTTCAGCAAGTTGATTCTCACAAAGACTTCAAGCGATCTTCTCAACAAATTTCAAGTATTTGGGCATTCAAAGAGTTGCTGATTCTGAAGTATCAAAACTAGAAAGGGGGAAGGAGACAAGCATCTAAACGCGAGTAAACTTGATGTACTTAATACTTCTAAGAAATTGAAGATATCCCGGGAAGACAAATGTTATGACCGCAGAGAAACTCAAGGTTTTACTCATCAAGGCGTTTAGTGTTTGTATTTCATCTACGTGGGGGAAGTGATGTTAGTGAAAGTTTCTGAAGATAAAAGAGGTACACTAGTGTGTGGTGATTTCGATGGTATCGCAATGATCAGGGGAGAGAGATTGTTTACATTGGGGATGCTCAGCTGTTTCACTTGAGTGCTTAATCAGTGATTCGGAGATATAATCACTTATTCCGGTGTTGACATCCGCAGAGATTGTCGCCCGCAGAGATAATCAGTGACTTGGCCTGCTTCTTCAATGTTATCAGTTATTCATTCCTTGTGTATTGGTATACTTCGGATACTTGAGCTTCATACACATTCATCAGGGACGAAAGATGTGAACATAGGGGAGGTGTTCTACATTACCCTCTTGATGTGTATTCGGGAGAGTTCTTGGATATTGGTGTACTTCGGGTTCTTGAGCTTCATACACGTTCATCTCGGAAGAAAAATGTGAACATGGGAAGGTGTTCTTCATTCCCCTCATGAAGTGTATTCGGGAGAGTTTTTGAGCATTATACTAAGAGACTGACTACATCAACTCAACTACTTGGGGGAAGTGTTCTCTTGACACCTTTTGGAATGGATTGCGTCAGACTTCAGTGGAAAAGAAATTTGAGAAGATTATTTATGAGTGGGATGATACGTTGCTGTTCTTCTTGTTGATGATATAACCCCGAATGGAGATCCTCGATTATCTTTCTTAAATGGAGCAGCGGGATTTATGATAATGGTGTGCTTTCTTGTGCACCTGGCTAAAGCAAGCTTGAAGTAGAGCTTCGAATCTGCTCATCTTAAGGATTTTCGGTTTGGGGGGAAGCCGTCAGAGTCTCTCTTTCAGATGGTTCTATTTCTTTCTATTCAAGAGCCCTGGAAGCTTTGGTGGTGAATGTTTAAGAGTTGATGACTTCTATCTTCTACGACGTGCTGCTCGATATCCTTATCTCGGTACTCGTATCATCATCCTCTTTAACTATATCATCTACTCTATCCTTGTATATATTTTTCAGAAAAGCAAAATACAAAAATATAAAACCATCAAAAAGAAAATAGAAAAATATAAAACCTTCAAAAAAAACCCATAAAAATCAGAAAATTTCAAAAATACCAAAAATATGTTTTCACATGACATGTCTTCTGGTATCGATAACATCTACGGTCTTAGAAATGTCATTCAATAATGGCACGGGACCATAGATGAAGTTCGAGCAGGAGGTGTAAATATTCTTTTTCTAAACATGTCAAAAATTATGGCTTACAGTTATTTCAGACTGTAACCCGGGCTTCAAAAAATGGCTTACAGTTATTTCAGACTGTAACCCGGGCTTCAAATAATGGCTTGCTATTATTTCAGATAGCAACCCGTTTTTTAAAGAAGGAAAGTGCTACGCTTAAACTATTTTTCAAAAATATTTCGTGCACTTATCCTAAAAACAATACAAGGAAAGTATGTCGAAGGACTGCTGTTCCTACACAAATGTTTTTCCGTCTAAAATTCTTCAGAAAAATATTTGTTGTATTTCAAAGTTGGTGGTAAAATGAGTTGCTTGAAAAAATCAATCAGGATAAGAGTTTTCGTATTAATTCGCAAAAACTCAATCGATGACTTCAGCACTTTTAAAACTTTTCAAGAAAAAGAGTCATTGATTGAGGGGAAGAATATTTTTCAAATTTATATCATCTAACGGACTTTCTTAATTATCCTACGTGTTTATCTGAAAAAATATAATTGCCTATGTTGAAGGACTAGGTTTCTAGGATATGATTGTTAGGTTTAGATGATTAAAGTTTGATGAACACATTATTCCCATGCTATATATGATCTGATTGTTATGTTGAATTGACTTTAATTAGTCGATTGCTGTTATGGGTGATGTCGACCACCATATATCTGTATGTGTGTTCACTAACGTATGCAGGTATATTGGTTATAAGAATGTTCCTGATCCGGATCCCACTATTGATGATGATTGGATGCCAACAGGAAAGGGTAACTATATCTTGGGTTGACATTTGAAGAAACGGAGCTTAACTGGACTTCTATGGAGAGTTGGCATGAAATGCAACGTAAGAGGTCTTACTGCATCAGCAGATGGTTTTGTTCAGCAAGTGAAGAAACGGAGCTTAATTGGACCTCAGTTGGCATAAAAAATGCAACGTAAGAAGTCTCACTGCATCTGCAGACGGTTTTTCTTCTAAACCCTACAGCAACAACATCTGAAGCTTCTCAACCACCTAACTTATCTTTGTGCAGGATCCCATTTTTAAACAATTTTGAATAACTTGCTTAAATTGTTTTGAAAATGGAAAAATATTGTTTTGAAAATATATTGGACTAAATTTTGAAAATCACCGGACTTCATGTTATCAAAACCTAAGTCACTCAATTATTGACTTCTGTCATGGATTGAGGGGGAGAGTGATTTAAAATAAAATATTTTCAAACGATATTTCTTCACAAAAAGTCCGTTTGTACAAAATTTGTGGTGATCTAAAGATTTAATGTTATGTCATGGTATGATTTTTCTTTTGAATCAAGGTCTTTCAAAATGAAATTTTTTCTGTTCTTTTTTGATTGTGAAATTGTTTTATTTTACTTAAAGATCTCTTAAAACAATCATACCTGATACTAACAATCTTTAATGTCTTAAAATGGTCCTTATCTGTCATTTTTCAAAATCAAATCTTGCCACGTCTTTCCCCAAAATTTTATAAATGATTTAAATCAGTTGGGATCACAAATCTCAAATGGTTTGATATTTCTGATCGGGGTAGAGATCGTGTTTTAAATCTTAAATCTGTTTTAAATGGAATTGGTTTTAGTCCTTTATAGGCACTCCTGCCTCCATGTGCCAAACGATTTCAAATACACAATGCACATGTTGAGGAGGACGATTTATCCAAAAACCATATGAGTATTTAAACAAGGCCACATTTTCTCCCATATTTTATAAACCTTATTAAATCACTTGGGATCCAAAATCTCAAAGGGTTTGATATTTTTGATCGGGGGAGAATTTGTGATTTAATAATGAAATTTGATAAAAGGTGATCGTTTTGATTCAATTGTGCAGGCTGCTCTCTCGTATGTGCTAAACGCTTTCGTATCTCGAAGCATATATTGAGGGGGAGCATTTTAAAAGAAAACAAACTATCGAGGTACAAAAGCCTTTATGTTTTAACATAATGTACCTTGATTGTGTTTTCAAATGGTTTCTTAAATGGCTTTGTAATCGTGGATGTGCTTCAAAAGAACTCTTGCCTCTATGTGATAAAAATGATTTCAAATATCCTATGCACATATTGAGGGGGAGAATTTACCAATGAAAATCAAATGGCTTTTTCGTATGAAAATTGTGATCAAAGAAAATATTTCAAAGTTCTCTTGCCTCCTTGTGCTAAACAATTTCTAAATCATATGCACATGTTGAGGGGGAGGTTTTCTAAATGATCAAAACTATTAAGGTACAAAATGCTTTGATCTCGTATCACAAGTACCTTGATTGTTTTTCCAAATGATTTTTCAATTGGTTTTAAGGAATAATGAATTGTACCAAAAGACCGACCAATTTACTTTATGCATGGTGTTATAAGGATGGTTAGGTTAGGTATTTGTTCCCACGATCCAGCCAGAACCGGATGGATCTACCCAGGGACAATCCACTAGTTAGTGTAGAGTCCGTAGGTATATTGAAAAAAAAAGGAGAAAAAGTGAGATTTGGGAAGAGTGCCGACTGAGATAGAGCTAGAACTGGAATAAACCCAACAAGGTTCTAGTAATGAAGTCTCGGTAAGCACTGAAGGGGTTGAAGAATGAAAAAGAACTGAATGTGAAAAAGGGTGAAAAGAAATAGCCCTCCATCAATTCAACCTTAGGGCAGAAACCGGGTTCAATTCATATGCTACTGGTGGTTACTAAGGTAACACTGGTATTGAAGACAAGACATCATGGACCCAGTGATGCACTGCACTAGAACTTCCCAAGCTACTCAAGTTCCTCTTAAAAGGACTTGTTTCATTTCTCACGGGGAACCGACATTATCTATCGACTTTCTCTTAGAGATTGTTGATATTGAAGAAGGAGACCCTCTCCCTAGTCTCCGACACAGGAACCATATGTGCACTATTGAGTCTAGAGCCAAGAGATCATCCACAATATCTCATTAGGACACTATTCTTGAAGACTTGCTGTCTCACACAATGTGGAAAGTAAGAATATATTAAGAGTCCTACGCATTATCCTTGTGGTATTGCCAGAACATCCGAGTGATATGTAAAAATATTCACGATGAAGATGGAAATCCTTCTAGAGCCAACATCAAACAAGCTCTTGGTGGGTGACATGTGAGATCTTGCAAGAGATCAAGCTTGTGACAACTGGATAGAAACGATGGGGAGATTCACTCGTGAATCAACCTTGGTCCAGGAAAAGGATTGACGGATACCTTTGAAAAACCGGTCATTGTGCTCAAAAATTCTTTTCTCTAGCACTTCGACTGTGTATTATCTTCAAAATCAAAAGGGTATTTATGATTAAAAATGATTTTCTTCTTCTAAACCTTCGTCGTATTGCAAAACTCTTTCTCTTAAGCAGTATGCGATTGTGTTCAAATCATTTTCTATCAATCAGTAAATCTCAATTTGCTGGTTCACTCACTCCGTGTTGTCTTCTTTGAGACGTTCCGGTTTGAGAACGGCTAGAACAGCTGTGAAACCCTGTCAAGGAGATTCTTCGGAATTATACCTGATCACAGGCAGTACTTGTACTGATCAACGGGGAACCGTGGGCCGTGTACCTCAATTCAACGAAAGTGATCAAAGACACTTTCGTGCGCTTTATTGCTAACTGTCGTATGCAGGTACACCCCGACGATTGCAGCTGATCAGAATTGAGGAGTCAATCCAAAGCCGCATGCTCACAGCATCCATTCTTAATTGAAGAAATCATGACTTGTGCTTATCTACATAACCTGGCTATGATATTTCTATACTATGCTTCTGCTACGCTGCTGCAAATATCATGAACCAGTAAAAGCTTCCGCTACTCTGATGGAAAGATGTCATGATTCAAAAGTGTGAGCATGTCGGTCCAAAAGTCACAACTTCACATGATGGCAACACAACTATGGATGATCCAGAGAGATTTGCTGTGGCTGATGATCTCAAAGAAAGCTCGAAGATCATCAAAGATGTGGATCAGTTCAAAGACCTCCACTGAAAGTACAAAGCACTCGGACTTTGAAGTTGCACTACAAAAGCACAAAGATTGCGGAATTGAAGAATTGAAGTCTACGAGCTCAAGAACAAAGTCAAGAATAGAATGCTAGGATTCAAAATGTAAAATATGGGGTGACCTCCCTTAGGGGGAGATTGTTAGGAATTAGAAAATTCCATAGTGAAGAGTCGGTCACCCCTAATATTATCTAGCATAAGTTAGCTCGTAGACATATCTTTAATTACGTTATTTACTAGTTATTTAGTTAGCTATTTAGTTTAGAGCAACACCGTGGAGGAAGGACGGGTCTTTACCCACTGTATACCTGATCCACAGGCCGATAGGAGGTCGTTATGTTTGTAACTATAAATACCCTCTACCTCCCAAGGTAGAGGGTTGGACATTTCATTCATCTTAATCTAACCTTCTATGTTTTCTTTCACTTTCTCTCTCTAGAAAGGCTCCCACTTTCTCTCTCTAAAACCTCTAAATAATTCGACCATATTATTGTTTGTTATGTGTTTATGAAATCCAATATCTAACAGCTAGGAGAAATATTTGTTAGGGTAATTTTAGCGCCAAATTAAATTTTTTTTTATGACATGTACGAGTGGGACTTTAGTCTTAATAAAGCGTCTCATGGATAGGAGTTATATTACTAGCACAAAAACCGTTTATCACTCAAATTTCACCCAAAAAATGTGAGGTTCGCCCCTAGATCTATAAGAATTAAAGCATTCACTTTTAATGCTTCGAGAGTGTACCGGTAGTAGAATAGATTCTAGAACTTGTTTTGTGATGCATTCCGAGATTGCTAGTGAGACTACACTTGTGTAGTTAGGAATGACTAAATGATAAGAGCCATTAGGATAACCCTTGTTTGAAACCCGTATTATAATTACTTCTTCCACATCGATCGAGTAATTACCCCACACCCTTGCGATGTACTCATCTTTAGTACATGATACCCCTAGTTAACCCCTCAGAGCCTATCCTTTTCGCGGTTCTCGTGATGTTTCGGTTTTCTGGAATATCAATGAAGAGCATTGTTTACAATCCACCCCCAAATGTACACCCAAATCGCCTTCGCCTACCTTGTATGCACTCACCTTTAGTGCATTATTGTTATCATACTTAACCCTTAGTTCAATTATCTATTTACTTGCATGGTTGCTAAGTCGAGTCATATCTTTTGTACACAGTTTTGGGATGATGGGACTCATGGGTAAAGTAATATTTTATGGAGTAACGGGAAGGAACTTCAAATTCAAATTCCCTTTGTCTACGTAATTAAATACTCCAAGTGTTTTGATCTTTTCAAATCGGGTCAAATTAGTATTAGAGTAATAAAAACTCAAGTGTAGGGATGCTCCTATAAATCCCTTATATTTTGATGTTATCTTAGATGATGGTAGAGTAAAAGCGTACGGAAAAAAAAAGAAAAAAAGAAAAAAAGAAAGAAAGATACGGGCTTCCATCCTACATCTATCTTTATGTTTATGTTTTTCAATTTATGTATGTTTGTTTCAAGTTATCTAGAGTTTAGTGAGTCGAGTCTTGGCTTAGCAACGCCATTCTTTTCATGCTTGTAACATAAGATTTTTGACTTGCCACCACTACATCGCCTATCCAACCAAACCCTTTATTTTCCTACCGTAAGCCTAACATTACAACCCTTTAAAAGACCTCTTAGATAGTTGTTCCTAGGTGCTTACGCCAAAGCAGTAAAAGTTTGATCTATTCTCAAGCCTATGGTAATCTATGTACTATGACCAGGTAATGAGTGTTTATCTTTCATTAACATTTACTATATTTCATATACACCCGAGAGATGAGAGAATCCAAACACCCATTGTGAGGTGCTAATATATAATTTCAGTGCTTGTTATGACTATTGCGGTGCTTTTACTTGTTGTGTATTATTTTGAACCATTGCTTCATGCCCCCTAACTTATAAATTGATTGGTCAAAAACACATTTGCTTGAGGACAAGCAAATACCAAGTTTAGGGATATTTGATAAGGATTTAAAACGTACACTTTTAAGAGGTCATTTAAGCCCTTAATCGAACACTTTTATATCCGTTACTGCTTAATTTCGTTCCTTTTCACTTTTTAGGTCTCTTGGAAGTAAAATGCTGGAATGATGCATATTTGGATGAAAAGGAGTGAATATATAAAGAAAATGACTAAGTCAAGATCGAAGACACTCAAGCTGCTGAAGTTGAAGCTGGCGGCGTCCCAACTAAAGGGCGACGTCGTCCCTCTCTACGGATTTAATTAAAATACACGTGACGACTCAGTAGACTTTTTTGCTAAAATACACTTGACGGCGTCAGGATTTGAAGAGGAAGGGCGTCACTAAGACTTTTCATCTCAGACGGCCCAGATCCAGAATCAGACGAAGTACCTACTGAAGCCCGACGGCGTCACAGCTACAAGGTGACGCCGTCCCAACGTTAACTTGGCCAAGACGAAAACCCTAATGACGGCGATCTGACGGCATCCCACCTATAAGGCGACGTCTTCGCAAGTGTAAAATTATATATAGAAATCGAATTTTCAGTATTTGAAGAGGTAGACTTTTTGAGTAAAAACCCTAAACGTTTGTAGTTCGACTTGGACAATATCTTAGGGTCCCAAACCCTATTTTACACATCAAGATAAGTTTTTTAATTCATTAATTTCATTATGTCTTCCATTGAATGTGTGTATGCTTGCTTGTTTAACATGTATGCCTAAATTTCTTGTGTGTTTGCTTAGATCTATGAAACCTAGTTGTTAATTATTGTTAGATTGTCTCTTATCTTAATTGTAATTCGCTTAGGAGTGCAACTAGGCTATCGTTGTGTTTAATGCTTGATGAATCTTTGATAGTTTATGGATGACTTAGTGGATTTCGTTTACTACACTCAAGGGTGACTTCAAAGAGTTTGGCCATAGGCACACCCTACGACTTTCGGAAACACAACTCGTTAAGAATAAGTACGTGACAATTCAACCTACAATAAAAGATAACTAGGGAGTAATAGTATCTAGGTAAACACATTTTTAATCATCATACGAGCACACATCATTAGACATAAGACTACCCGTAGAATTAGATAATTAGATAGAAGAGTAATCGGTAGAAGTACCAACCCCCAAATCCAAGTCCCAAGATTTTACCCTTAGCTTTCTAAAAAATATAAAAAAGATAAAAAAGAATCTTCCTCAACCTCAACCTTAGCGTAGTACACTTCTTAATAGCATTCTTATTCCCCTAGAGAACGATATCAATCCCCGAGGCTTACCCAATACTACACTACAACGATTAGGTTCACTTCCTAGGGTGTTGAAAAACTTGCTCGATGAAAATGAAGTTCCTTTGACCCCGAACGCGCTCCGTACGCGCATCACTAATTAATGTTTTGGTTGGATTACGTGTAATCAATATAAAGTGTCGGTCATTAGTTTATGTAATAGGTTGTCATAATTATGGGCTTATATGTATGTAATTAGCTTAAGTTTTATGTAGTAAGCCCATGGGCCTTAAAACCTTTCCAAAAAGTCCATTATGAGCGTTGCCCTAGTCTTGTAAGTATAAATACTCATGTCAAGGCACATTTGTGTCTTGGTTGGTTCATTTGCAATATTGCACTTTTCTTATTATGTTTCATATGAATCCTCCTATTTTTTTCTCTCTATATTTTCCCTCACTAGATATATTGTGTTATGTAGAAAACTAGGGAGGGGGGTTGAATAGTTTTGTCGATTAAAACTTTATTTTAAAGTATTTAGATCGACTTATGTCAATCCATTTAGATCGTGTGTTGGATATCGATAGATAGACATATAAATAAATAATGCAAAGAGATAAAGAGTAAAGGAACACAAAATCACGACACAAGTATTTATAGTGGTTTGGCAACAAGAACTCCTTCATTGCCCTACTCCACTCCCCGAGTACCCAACTCGAGAGTTTCTAAGCACTACACAACACAAGCTCCTTAATATGACGGAGAAGCCTTCACAACGTCGCCTACACTGTTAGCCTCGCTCTTTTATAAAGATAACATCACGTACGTGAATTGAACTAGATTCGTAGTAAGTTGTACCCGTAGGGACTACTTATGTAAACGGGGCTAATTAATAGTGTGATGAGCCTATAAATACCCCTCATTAATCTCCACGAGGGGTGTGGTTAAGCATTAGGTTTCATTGCATCTTTCATTTATATCAAAGTTATCTTTTTCTTCTCCACCCTCACACTACTTTCTCTCACTAGAAAGATGAAGCCTTTCATCTTCTTTGATCAACCTAGACCTCTCGCAACTACATAAATCTTACATGTTTTCGGTCCTAACAAGTGGTATAATGAGCCTAGGTTGTTGTTTTGTTGATTTGTGTGGTTTTGTATGATTTGTTTAAGTTGTTTTTTATATCAGTTTCTTAGTTGGAAAATTTCTTTTCCTACTTGTGTTATAATAGTTTATACAAAGTTATTGTATCCTTATGGTTAAAAAAAAGGTGTTGTGGTTTATCAAGGTTTGCATAAACTGCTTATGTCATTTAATTGTCCAACAAGTTATATCATCTTTTAATGACTTTTTAACCATTCCTTTGAAAGTTTTGGTAGTCAACAAGGTCTGAATCAGTGGTCAAACGGGGTCCAAAAGTAAGTTTTCTAAGCAGTTTTCTGGGTTCTTGAAAGCTGAACGGAATATTGGTCGGAAAAATTCACCGGAAAAGTAGTCAACAAGTCAAAACCCTCTTCTTACGAATAAGGGTCTTTCTCTAAAACCCTTATGTTACGAATTTGAACAGTCTTTACGACTAAGCTTTTACGAGTAAGAAATTATGAGTAACATCTTACGAGTAAGACCCCATGTTTTCGAGTAAGGATAGTTACGACTAAGCTTTTATCGTTGAACTTACATTATCATTGATCCAATTGTGATACTATCCGAATTAAATAAAGAAGGAACAAAACATAACGTTTCATTCCATCTTTTCATTCGGTTCAAAGAAAAATCAAAAACGAAATTATCACAACATCAACACCTACCCGAGACCCAATGGATCTTGAAGACAATCTTGATTCATCTTAAGCTGTATACATCAAAGTAAAGGTGGGTTTTGAGTAGAGAAAAATACATGTTTCATTTAACGGCGTATATTGAACGAAAGATGTTAATATGCCTTTGTGAGATTCTTGATCTGTTAATGTTTGATGGAGATGAGATGATGATGGGAGATGCGTTTGGAGAAAGCATATATGTGTGAGATGGGGCGGATAAAAATGAAAGTGTGTATTTAGGGTTATTTGTACTAAAGTACATTTACCAACTTGGCTATAGGCAAGTTCGTTTGTGCTACTGCCACACCCAGTAGGAAATTAGTGAACAGTGAAACGCACAGTAACTAACGGTCGTTAGTTAACGACCGTTATCTACTAACGGTCGTTAACTTTTTCTTTTTTTTTTTTCAAAAAAACGAAAATGCGACAAGAGTCCCTGAGGTTCACCTTGCGTTGCAAAATTGGTCCTCTAAGGACTAACGATGTAAAAGTGAATAACGGCCGTTAGTTAACGCCCGTTATCTACTAACGGTCGTTATTATTATTATTTTTTTCAAATACTTTTTTAAAAAACCAAAATGCGACAAGTCTCTGAGGTTCAACTTACGTTGCAAAATATGTCCTTTAATGACTAACGATGTAAATGTTTTTTTACATAACTGGTCCTTTATGTTAAACGTTCATTACACAAACAGTCCTACTAACCGCCGTTACTTAACGGTCGTTAAATAACGACATTCTATCATTTTTAATTAAGAAGCTCTATATAAAACGCAACGCAACCAAGGCTTGATAACATACTTTTTTGGTAAATTCGCAACCGCTTAATTATATTGTTCACGCTTCAAATACTAAACATATCTAATAGGAGCACACTTAGCTCAAGCGTTAAATAATACTTTTGTATGCAAACACCCCGCTGCGAAGCGCGGGCTAAAAACCTTGTATGATACAATTGTGGTTATGATTTACTCGTAACTTAGTATACCGGTATAAGGTTTGTGGATTTGGATCGGGTTAGTTCATTGGATCGTGGGCTTTGCATCCTATTATTATTTTTGGGCCGAGTTTAATTGCTTCAAATGGACTGGATCAATATTTTAATTAAATGGACTGTCAAGTAGGACGGATTCACGAATATATGGAAGAATTTGTTATCCGTATTTTTGTGCTACAAATAATTTTGGATACAATATTTTAAAAAATTGGAAAAATGAGTGGTATTTTTTGCATATAAAATTTTCACGGATGATACTTATTCATGTTTTGAATTCATATTTGAACAAAAAATAATGCGTAACACCCCCAAAATTTGCACAGCGGAAGCGTTCGGATCATGGGGTGCTACTAAATCAATAATCACAACACAAGGTAATAAAGAATGGAAACTCTATTCCATTTTCAAAATATAGATTAATTTAAGAAATAGTTTTACATCATTGTTTCAAAGTGCGGAAGTGAAGCCCATAAAAATATATGTTGTCCCATTAAAAGTTGTATTAAACATGTTTGGATACACTTCGGATGCCAGTCTTCAACGAATGCCTTTGCCATTGCCCACGCCAAGAAATAAACCTGAGAAAAATATGCTAAAATGTCAACACAAAGGTTGGTAAGTTCATAGGTTTAGGTTTAGGAAACCAAGTTGGACCACAGTTGCACATATAGCATCTCCGTGAATGACACTATATGCAAAAAAGGCTATTACGCTAGTACCAGGTTCATGCGACCGAAACTACGACAGTGTGCATGCATCTAGAAGCATGATAAATAAAAGCCCAGCAAGTGTATTTCTAGTACACTCAATCAATACGATATGATATACGCCCGACGTTTGCCTATCCGGTCAAACTCGAACGGGGGTGTCATCCTCAATAGATCTATTCATAACAATCGCGCCTCCCCAAAGGGAACTAACGGTAGCATAGTTGGGATTCAAGGATGTTTCACGTAATAGTGTTTTCAGTTTCAGGTCCGAAAAAAGTTTTGCATGTTTCTCACCCCAAAGTTTTATAAAACAAGTAATAAGGTGGTGTTTGTTTTTTAAGAGGCTCTGAATCTGAATCTGAACCGTACATCTGAATCTGAATCTGAGGCGTAAATGTCTGAATCTGACTGCATCTGAACGGGAAAAAAAACTCATGTTTGAACAGCACATTTGCTTGCTCGTACTAATTTTTTTTTGGTTTTTTTTTTGTGTCAGCAAGAGGCAACAAGAGGCATTCAGACACCCCTCTCAAGTCTAGACCATTAAAATCTTACTGCCTCTGAACGCGTCTTAACGGGGAAAAAAAAACAAACGGTCTGAACGACCAAAATGTCTGACCGCGTCTGAACGGTTCAGATTAAGAGGCTGTTAAGAGCCTCTTAACGAAAAACAAACACCACCTAAGAGTAAAAGTGGGGCTATAAACTCACCTTAGCAGCTCGGTGAATAAGTACAAAAAGATATAGTGTGATATAGCAGTGGCTCCTACCCGGAACCTAAGAACGAGATGGCAAGTCTCAGAATAATGATAAATGTTTGGTTTACGACCAAAAGGAGAGAGTATTAAATAAACAAGTCAATATAGTGGTATTAGTGTTGATTTATAAATATGACGATGTTACCGAGAGTTTTGTTTGTTTACTTTAAGATGTGTCGATAATTTATAACGGTTTCATATATTTGTATACTTATAAATATATATATATATAGGTTTAATTAGTTATCGACTTAATAATAATTTTCATATATGAACACTAGGTAGTCAAAATACTCATTTTTATAAAGTTGTTATAAGTTTATAAGTTTCTAAACATTTTTTCAAATTTACACTTTTTACCCTTAAGTTATAAAATGTACGAGTTTGGCCCTTATATTTTGGAAAAATAACATTTTGTACCCAAATATATTTCTCATTCAGAATTTACAGTTTTGACCCCTTAGAAATCTGTTTTTACAAGGTTTATTCAAAAAATTATATTTTCACCTTTAGCCCTTTTTGTTTCAAAATTTACATTATTTCCTTTTTACACTAGTTTTCCATGTTTACAAAATGGACCTTAGGCTTTTCCATGCACATGTAATTATATAAAAATATATATCCTTAACTTCCCATAATGTTTATATTTAACCTGAAATATGTATATTTTTCAAAATAGATCCAAAAGTTAAATTTCAAAGTTAGTTACTTATTTAACTTTCTCTTTAGCTTATTGTTAGCTTGTTATGGCTTATGAACTTATTTTTTAACATAATGGGTCGGGTTAACTAATGTTGGGTCGAAGGTTTCGAATGCGTTTGGTTTTAAAGTAAAAACGTGACAAGAGGTTTTTAAAGGGTTTCTTTAGATCATTTTAGCGTAGGTAACTTATTATAAAGTGTCGAGTGAATTTAAAAAAAATCATCATACGCGAGACATATTAGTTTCATGCTTCGAGACTTGGTTACATATATAAACGTATTATAAACATTTGCATGGTTGAGTACGAGATTACTTATGTGAGATGAAATGTTAACGTGTGATGGACGAGAACATGAAATGAAAAGGGAGTCGAATGGGACTTACAACACCAAAATGGTGGCGATGAGGTTTAGAGAGAATGAACGTGATCCACAACCCCCTTGCTCTCCTTATACTCAAAGCGAAATGACTAAACCCCTAGCGTCTTTGCTTTCCTCCTTGACCCGACTCCACAGTAGACATGGATGAGTGAGATGAGAAAATGTTTTGAAGTGATTTAGTAGATGTGAGTGTTTGTGAGTTGAATGTGTGAGTTTATATGTTAGTTTATATAGAAGGATATGAGCATGGTCTTTACACTTATGGTTTCAAGAAGGAAAATAAAAATGGTGAGTGTGTTTGTGTTTGCACGTTATTTCAACCAGGGAAAAAGGGAAAAGGGCACACTTTTTGTGTTGTCTATGTCAAGTGAGAAGGATAGTTATGTCAAACTAGGATTTCTAGGTAACTAGGTCAAAAGTAGGTCAAGTTTAGTGTTTAGGGTGGTATTATATTGTGTAGTTAGGGTGGCTAGTTTAGGTGTTTTGTGTCTTGTCTCTCCTTTTGCATTCATACACACACGCATGCTTTGTTATTGACCAAGGGTGAGATTTGTTTTTGGGGTCTTGTTCGCTGGTACCACAGAAAGGGAAGCACATGCACATGCTAAAATGGCTAAGGTGATGTTGCTTTTGTTGTGTCTCTTTCACAGAACTGCATGGTTCCAAAAGAGAAGAATAAGGTTTGACCACATGTTTTTGTCTTGGGTTTCGTTGGCTGCCACAAGGAAAGAAAAAGCAAGGTGCACGTTTTATTATTTTTCCAAGGGTCAAGTTTTGATTCTTGTGTTTGCTTTTGATTGTGACGCTGCTCATAGGAATAAAGAAAAAATTGGTTTTGTTTTGTGTTGTTTTGATGGGCTCACGTAGAGGTCACATAAACATAGAAATCACAATTTCACTTGTCACAATATTTGACACTACAAAATGTATATGCTGGGCTAGCTGTTGGAAATGGGCTCGGCCCAAAAGAATAATAGAAGGGTTGGGTTGGTTTGTACACGAGAGCCCAAACGGTGAAGTAACTTGTCATTGGGTCGGGTAGTGTTGTGCTTAGAGGCCCGGTAGAAAATATAAAAATTTTTCATATTTATTTTATGTAATTTTTATTATCGAGGTCGATGTGAAAAAAAAATATCCCATGACTTGTTGTGTTTAAAGTTCGAAATGAAAGAAAAAAAATAGCCACAATAATTGGTAAGGAAATTTACGAGTAGTTACATAATGACTACGGGGTTTTTGTACGATATTATTGATTCGGAATTGAAGTGACGTTTCACGGGTGTACTTCTTTATCTTTGAGACATTGGTTGGTTGGTTGCATGTCTCAAGATAACTTGTCTAGGCATTTTTCTTAAGAGATTAAGAATTGAGAATCTTGTTATAACTGATGTAAGGAGTTACGTTGTAGTGCCCACAGTGTATAACTATCACTTTAAGGAGTTACGTTGTAGTACTCAGTGTCACACGGGGTTGTGGATTGCTCAAGAAGATAAAACAAGCATTAAGTCACAAATTTTGGATGTTTACTTCCTTTTCAAGTTGGTCGTATCGGTTGTCTCAATATGTGGTCATTACTATTAGCCGGTGAATCAAAAGGAGGTTCGATTTTAGGTTGGTTTGAGAGAAGTATTGAGAGTATTTTTGCGACATATTCTCACGGAATTATGCTCAAAATAAGGCTTTAATATTGCATCAAGAAAAAGGTAATTCTACGGCATGTACGCAACATTATGATGATTCCGATAGCTCGCAACCATCAGGAGGGAGAAGTTGGTGTTTCTATCTTCCGTGATTGGATTGAATGAGGGAATTGTGCTTAATACCGAAGAAGGAGAAGTTGTGTGTGTACATCGGAGCTTTTTACCAACTTGGATGCAATACTAAGTGAGTTATGTTGTTATGATGTTCTCCGAACGACAACCATAGTGCTATTATCAAGAGTCTACTTTCTCCGCTGCGTGTTTGAAGACTAAAGAGATTTTATGAAAGAGAGTTGTCGATTCAGGAGGGAGCAGATAAAAGAAAAAAGGCTCACTAGTTAGGAGGGAGAAATAACCTAACTAGACCGTTACAGTTGAAGTTCAGAGCTACAAAGATAAAATGCCGAGATCGTCGAAAGAGAGAACTTCAAGTCGGCCTCAGTATCTAGACTACAAAGACTCTGCGCGTCAACAACATCAACATAGTTTATTATTATTGTAATTTACTTTGTTTATGTATTTATAGGTCTCATTGTAACCATTCACGTGTGACGATATCTTGGAGGTAGATTGTTAGCCTCGCTCTTTTATAAAGATAATGTCACATACGTGAATTAGACTAGATTCATAGTAAGTTGCACCCATAGGGACTACTTATGCAAACGGGGCAAAGTAATAGTGTGATGAACCTATAAATACCCCTCATGACTCTCCATGAGGGGTGTGGTTAAGCATTAGGTTTCATTGTATCTTTTATTTATATCAAAGTTATCTTTTTCTTCTCCACCCTCTCACTACTTTCTCTCACTAGAAAGATGAAGCCTTTCATCTTCTTTGATCAACCTAGACCTCCCGAAACTACATAAATCTTACATGTTTTCGGTCCTAACATACACTTTATCCGGTACAAGGCTAGACACCGAGTTCTTCCACAAGGTAGAACCAAACCTATCACAATGTCGCCTACACTTTATCCGGTACTAGGCTAGACACCGAGATCCATTACAAAGGAGGAACTACTACTACACAACACTACAACCCAAAGGAGACAAACTCCTTTTTACAACACTTCAAAGGATATCAATACCCTTTTACCCAAACTACACAAATATACATCAACGCCACATATCGAATGTACAACTTCGGCACTATACACCAATGCCTCCAACTTGACACACTAATAGAGGGAGAGAAGAATATCAACAAGATGCACTTCAGTGGTCTTGATGATGACGAAGCTTGGCAACTCATGACCTTGAGCTTGCACGTCTTCAAGAGGTTGTGATCTCGCCTTTAAGAGGAACCTAGATAATCACACAAAGAGAAAACTAGATAGAATGATCCTTTGGATCTGAGGTTAGAGAGGTTAGAACATAGAGAGAAGATATGTCTAAAAGGGGTTGTGAGAAAGAGATAAATGGCTCACTATTTATAGGCAAACTGCCTACAGTTAACCCGGATCTGGCGGATTCCTTACCCAATGGATCCGGCTAGTGCAATCTAATGGATCCGGCAGCTGGGTCAGGCTAGTCTGGATTTTGGGTTGCAAACCGGGTTATGGGTTATGGGTTATAGACTATGGGTCATGGACTTTGGATCATGGATACTCAACTAGATACATTATACCTAGTCAATGGGTCATGGGTCTTGGGTCATGGACTTTGGGTCATGGATCATAGATAATATCCAACATGATTTCATGCATTATGTCATGCAATGGATCATGGGTCATGGATCATGCTCCATAGGTATGAATCAAGGACTTTGGTTTTTACCCAACATATTCCCATTACAAGTTATATTAAGCACATACACATTTTTATAAGAGTTAATTACACAAATGGTCACTGTGGTTTGTTGGATTTTTCACTTTCAGTCACTAAACTTTTTTTTGACTGATTCAGTCATTGTGGTATCTTTTTATTACGGATCCAGTCCAAATCCGTATAAAATGACCAAAAAGCCCTTGTCACATTCTTTTCCAAATGAGTTAATTACATAAATGGTCACTGTGGTTTCAAATGATAATTAAGTAACGGCCGTTAGTCCTTTATACTAAAGGTCGTTAGTAAATAACCGAAAATTTAGTTTTCTTATGTTTTCGTCCGTTTTTACATGTTTTCGTCTGTTTTTACACGTTTTCATCCGTTTTTACATGTTTTCGTCCATTTTTACACATTTTCGTTCGTTTTTACTCGTTTTCGTCTGTTTTTACACGTTTTCGTCCGTTTTTACATGTATTCGTCTAGTTTTACACACTTTCGTCCGTTTTTGCACGTTTTCGTCCCTTTTTACTCTTTTTCCGTCGTTTTTGCACGTTTTCGTCCGTATTTACACGTTTTCGTCTGTTTTTACATGTTTTCGTCTGTTTTTACACGTTTTCGTCCGTTTTTACACGATTCCGTCCGTTTTTGCATGTTTTCGTCTGTTTTTACACGTTTTCGTCCGTTTTTACATGATTTCTTCTGTTTTTACACATTTTCGTCCGTTTTTGCACATTTTCATCAATTTTTACACGTTTTCATTCGTTTTTGCACGTTTTAGTCCGTTTTTACATGTTTTCTTCCGTTTTTACTCATTTTCATCCGGTTTTACACGTTTTTGTTCGTTTTTACACGTTTTCATCCGTTTTTACCTGTTTTCGTCTGTTTTTACATGTTTTCGTCAAATTTTACACGTTTTGTCCGTTTTTACATGTTTTCGTCTGTTTTATACGTTTTCATTCGTTTTTGCACGTTTTCGTCTATTTTTACACTTTTTCTACCGTTTTTACTCGTTTTCGTCCGTTTTACATGTCTTCGTCAGTTTTTACACTAACGTCTATTTTTACATGTTTTCGTCTGTTAGTATATGTTTTCGTCCGTTTTTACACGTTTTCTACCGTTTTTACTCGTTTTCGTCTGTTTTTACACGTTTTCTTCCGTTTTTACACGTTTTTGTCCGTTTTTACTCGTTTTCGTTCGTTTTTACACGTTTTCGTCCGTTTTTACACGTGTAAATACAGAAGAAGACGTGTAAAAATGGACGAAATACTGCAAAAACTAATGAAAAGGTATAAAACAGACAAAAACATGTAAAAACGGACGAAAACGTGTAAAAACGGGCGAAAACGTGTAAAAACGGACAAAAACGAGTAAAAACGAACGAAAACGAGTCAAAACGGACTAAAACGTGCAAAACGAAAGAAAACGTGTAAAAACGAACGAAAACAAGTAGAAAACGATAGAAAACTTGTAAAAACGGACGAAAACGTGCAAAAACGAATGAAAATGCATAAAAACAGACGAAAGCATGTAAAAATGGACGAAAACGTGTAAATATAGACAAAACATGTAAAAACGGATGAAAACGTGTAAAAATGAATGAAAATGAGTAAAAACGGAAGAAAACATGTAAAAACGGACGAAAACATGCAAAAACGAAAGAAAACGTGTAAAAATGTACAAAACGTGCAAAAACGGACGAAAATGTGTAAAAACATAAGAAATCATGAAAAAACGGACGAAAACGTGTAAAAACGGACTAAAATGTGCAAAAACGGACGAAAAGGAGTAAAAACAGACAAAAACGTGCAAAAACGGACGAAAACATGTAAAAACGAACGAAAACAAGTAAAAACAGACAAAAACGTGTAAAAACGGATGAAAACGTGTAAAAACGGACGATAAGGTGTAAAAATGGACGAGAACGTAAGAAAACTAAATTTTCGGTTATTTACTAACGACCGTTAGTATAAAGGACTAACGGTCGTTACTTAATTGTCATTTGAAACCACATTGACCATTTATATAATTAACTCATTTGAAAAATAATGTGACAAGGGCTTTTTGGTCATTTTATACGGATTTGGACTGGATCCGTAATAAAAAGATAACATAGTGACTGAATCAGTAAAAAAAAAGTTTAGTGACTGAAAGTGAAAAATCCAACAAACCACAGTGACCATTTGTGTAATAAATATAAGTAAACAAAGTTACTTGTAAGTGTTTTATAAAAATGGTTTTGGTTTTATATAACTTATTCAACTAAACATGTTTTGATGATTTTATATGTTTAGTAAAAGTGTGTTAGTAAACTATTGGCTCAAAGCTTTTACGTATTTTATTTATTTCGTTAAAATGATTTTACGATTGTTATTGACAAAACATTAGAAGATCGTAAAATATAGATAAACGTTTTTACGGTTATTTTGTATTAACATGTTAGTTTACATATTTGAGAACCTACAAGTTGTATCAATCGCTAGAAGAAGGTTTGAGGTAAACCTTAAAATTTAAATATTTACACACGTTATTTCAAGTTTTTGGTCATTTTGTTGTTTCTTTCTTGGTTTTAGAACTCTTTCGATTACAAACTAGTGTTACAAACTTTTTAGAATAAGAAAGTTCCAAACTTTAATACAAAAAAAAAAATAAATAAATAAATAAAATATATATATATATATATATATATATATATATATATATATATATATATATATATATATATATATATATATATATATATATATATATTTTTTTGAAAGTTTCTAAATCATGTTCTACACAGTTTCGAATACCTTCAAAATTTTTCAAAAGTGTTAAAGTGTCCTACTTTCATTTAGTTTTAGTGTTTTTAAGCTTATTTGTACAAGAAAATCGTGGTTAGAAACTCTTCTTGGGCGTCTTTAAGAGATTTGAAAAACTGTCAAAGTTTCGAGTAACTCCTTAAACCCTTAACTTTTGAGTAACTCTGTTCTGCCAAGTTTCGAGCAACTAATACCCTAAACTTTCGAGTAACTGCTACGCGAGGATTCTTCTAGAATTTTTGATTACTCAGTGTTATTCTTTCTTGTACAAGTTAGAAAAACACTTCGCATCTTGGGAATTCTTCTATTTTGTACGAATTAGAAAGAAAGTTTTGAATAACACTTTGATTACTCAATGTTATTCTTTGTGTGCAGGTGAAAGGACCCGTGTTGGTGGAAGATACATGTCTTGTTGGTGTCGTGAGCCCAGTAGCAGGGTAAGATAATCAATTCAGCAGAAATGTGTAACTATTCAGCAGAAACAAACACCACTAGGTGGTTACCGGATATCACTTGGAATTGTGTGATCACTTTCCAAAATAAACTATTCGACCCTAATGCATGGGTTACACGAATATCTACTTGGGATAAGACCAAATGCAGTTATGGAATTAGGCACAATTCTATAACCCTTGCACTAATAAGTGTTTATGGTTTTCTGTCTGTATTTCATGCATAATCAGATATCCTATTTATAGGACATTACTCTCAGCCGTTCAAATGGAATTATGAGGATTAATCAGCCTATTAATCACCTCATAACTATCCCCATTATAGTTGTTAGTGGTTACATGACCAATTAAACATGGTCATTAAGCAGTTGTAACTACCATTTAGCAGTACTTTAACACTAGCAGTACTTTCATACCTCTAGCAGTACTTTCATAGCACTTCAGTGGAAACACTGCTTATCAGTGGAAATACTGCTTATCAGTGGAAACCACAAGCAGTACTTTCCACAAGCAGTACTTTCCACAAACAGTACTTTCTACTAGCACTACCAATACAAACCACTATTAGAGTCAGGGTGTTCATGTACCTTATGGGTGTACACTCCGTACCTCCTAACCCATTACAAGGTGTGAACTAATCCCACAAGTGCACTAAATTTTCCAACAATCCTCCCCAAATTTAGTTCACTTCCTTTGCATGAAAACCAAACATTAAACAAAACATGTGCATAAACGAAAATGTCCTGAGGATTGAATTTCCATCTTAGTAAATTACACGTTCAAATATTCGAGAATCAGGGTGTTCTAAGAATTGAACCCTTCAACACATTTGAATACCTGAAGATAAAATACACACAAGTTTTCAAACACTTAAAAGCTCCTGACACTATACAAGCCATGTGTCCATATCCAAATTCATAAATGTTGTAAAAGCTAAAAGTCCAAAGCTTCCTGAAGTGGCAAAACTTCAACATTTACACAAGTGGTTCCTCTTTATTCATGCTCCTGCCAAGCACTTTTTCAAAGAAAAATAACCATTGAGAAGTAAAGACTTCATCCTCCTTTCAGCAGGTTCTGAGCACAACCTTGGGATGTAAATAAAACATGTGCTCCAGTCCACTGAATGTTCAGCTTTCCACATTGAACTCAGCTCCTAAGTTTCCTCAGGAGGGATTTGGGTGTCCTAGCATTCAGAGACTAAGTTGGACTTAAACCCATCCCTTTAGCAGACTTTATAACCAAGTCTCTAGCCAAACCCTTCGTCAAGTGACTAGCTAAGTTCTGTTGAGATCTCACAAACTCTATAGATACCACCCCATTTATGATAAGCTCACGAATCATGCTATGTCTGACACCTAAGTGTCTAGACTTACCATTGTACATCTGGCTATAAGCCTTAGCCAATGTAGCTGCACTATCACACCGGATAGAAATAGGTGCTATAGGTTTAGGCCACAATGGAATCTCAAGAAGCAAGTTTTTCAACCATTCAGCTTCTTTACCAGCAGCTGCTAGAGCCACAAATTCAGATTCCATTGTTGAACTGGTGATGCAAGTTTGCTTCTTGGATGCCCAAGAAATTGCACCTCCACCAAGTAGGAATACCCAGCCACTGGTAGACGAATTGTCTTCAGTGTTACTGATCCAACTTGCATCAGTGTAACCTTCCAACACCGAAGGATAACCAGTATATGAGAGACTATAATCCATAGTTCTCTTCAAATACTCCAGTACCCTGTGAACAACTTGCCAGTGATGAGCATTAGGATTACTAGTATACCTGCTCAATTTTCCCACTGCAAAACCAATATCAGGTCTTGTACAAGTCATGGCATACATCAAGCAGCCAATTACCCTAGAATACTCAAGTTGAGATACAGCTTTGCCATTATTAGGCATCAGCTTCTCACAAGTATCCATAGGTGTACTCACAGGAGTACAATCAAAGTAATTGAATTTCCTCAGCACCTTCTCAATATAATGAGACTGAGAGATAGAAATTCTATTACTTTCATGTTTAATCCTTATACCAAGGATAACATCAGCCTCCCCCATGTCTTTCATGGAGAACCTTGATGACAAAAATTCCTTTGTCAGGTCAACCTGATTTTGGTCAGTGCCAAAGATCAACATGTCATCAACATATAGACAAATGATGACTCCTTTACCAGATTCATCAAATTTGCTATATACACATTTGTCAGCTTGGTTAAGAACATAACCACTAGACAAAACCACTTCATCAAATTTTTGATGTCATTGCTTAGGTGCCTGCTTCAGTTCATAAAGAGACTTAATCAGTTTACACACCTTGTTTTCATTGCCAGGCATGATGAAGCCCTGAGGTTGGTTCATATAAACCTCCTCTTCCAATTCACCATTCAAGAAAGCTGTTTTCACATCCATCTGATGAATAACCAGATTGTGAATAGATGCCATAGCCATCAGCAGTCTTATGGTACTGATACGAGCCACAGGGGCATAAGTATCAAAATAGTCTATTCCTGACTTTTGTTTAAAGCCCTGAATGACTAGTCTAGCCTTGAACTTTTCAATAGTTCCATCTACTTTCATTTTCCTTTTGAAAATCCACTTGCAACCCAAAGGTTTGCAACCTGGTGGTAGATCAACCAACACCCAAGTGTTGTTCCCCATGATGGAATCCATCTCATCATTGATTGCTTCTTTCCAGAAAGCAATATCCTGGGACTTCATTGCTTCTTCAAATGTCTTGGGATCATCCTCAACAATGAAGCAATAGGAGTATTGGTCTGAGACCTCATCCCTTGTTCCTTCAACTAAGTATAGTTGAAACTCAGGTCCAAATGACTTTGGAGTCCTGACCCTTTTGCTCTTCATGAGCACAGGTTCAGGTTGTTGAACCACAACCTCATCAGGGACCAGTGATGGTTCATCACCAGGGACCTCTGATACACCAGTGTCATGAGTTCCATTAGGAATCCTCTGACTTGGTCTTGGGACTGATGAGAATCTATTCTCATCAAAGTCTGCATCCCTTGATTCAATTATAGAGTTAACTGAAACATATTCATTAGGTTCAATAACATAGAACCTAAAAGCCTTGGAATGCTCAGCATATCCAACAAAGATGCAGTCAATGCCTCTTTCACCCAAAGTTTTCAACTTTGGATCAGGGAGTCTTACAACAGCCCTACAACCCCAAACTTTGAGATAGTTCAAGTTGGGTTTCCTTTTAGTCCAGAGTTCATAAGGGGTTACCTTGTTCCTTTTGTTGGGAACCCTATTTAACAAATAGCAAGCTGTTAACATAGCTTCACCCCAGAACCCTTGACTCAGTCCTGAATAGGACAACATGGAATTAACCATCTCCTTCAGCACCCTGTTTTTCCTTTCAGAAATACCATTTTGCTGAGGAGTATAAGGGGCAGTCGTTTCATGGATTATTCCAACAGACTGAAAGTACTGAGTATCCATGTACTCACCTCCCCTATCAGTCCTTAATCTTTTGATCAAAGACCCAAGTCGTAATTCAACTTCAGTTTTAAACACTTTGAATTTATCTAATGCTTCATCCTTGGTATGTAACAGATAGACATAACAAAATCTAGAAGCATCATCAATAAATGTCACAAAGTACTTCTTATTCCCCAAAGAAGGAGTGGCATGCAAATCACACAGGTCACTGTGAATAAGCTCCAAGATCTTAGTCTCATGACTAACACCCTGAAAGGGTTTCTTGGTTATCTTGGTCAACATGCAAGTTTTACACTTTTCAGTGTCCATGTCAAAAGCAGGGATTAAACCATCCCTAGACATATCTTGCATCCTTTTATAGTGAACATGGCCAAGTCTAGCATGCCAAAGGGTAGAGTCAGTCTGGTCATATGTGGTCACAAAAGCTGAAATAACACTATCAGTGGTAACATTAAGCCTGAACATTTGATTACATAAATAACCAAAACCAATAAAAACACCATGCTTGGAAAGCACAAATTTATCAGACTCAATAACTTGTTTATAACCATGATTATTCAAAATACTACTTGAAACCAAGTTCTTCCTGATATCAGGAACATGAATAACATCAAACAAAGTTACAATCTTTCCTGAACTAAACCTAAGATCTACACAACCACGACCATGCACCAAGGCTGTTGACTCATTTCCTATGTGAAGAATAGAACCATCATTCAGTGACTCATAAGTCTTGAACCAGCTTCTATCTTTACACACATGAACTGTTGCACCAGAGTCAACCCACCACGCAACATCATCATCCTGCACATAAAAAGATTCAGATACATATGTAACATAATAAATCTGAAAAGACTTATTAAACATGTTCTGACCTTTCAGTGAGTTGGCTGAACCACCACTCCCTGAACCATTAGTGCCTGATCCATTGGCTTTACCACCAATTTTAACACCTTTGCAGTCCCTTTTAATGTGACCAGTCTTGCCACATTTCCAACAAGTAGGAGTTGCCTTCTTGTTAAGATCTGCCTTTGTGTTATCATGATATTTGCGTTTGCCTTTGTTATCATTGTACCTGGTGGAGTTGTTATGCTCCACCATATTGACAACAGATGCACCAGTAGCATTGCTACTCTTTGGCTTGTCATTATCCTGCACCTTGAGAGATTCCTCAATGTGCAGATGACTGCCCAACTCAACAAGAGTTAACTCCTCCTTCATATGTTTCAAGGTATGCTTGAAATCTTTCCATGAAGGACGGAGTTTGTCAATGACACAAGAGACTTTGATAGCCTCATCCATGTTCATATGGTGTTGTGTAAACCTTCCAAGTATTCCAAGAAGTTCATTGTATTGTTCCATAACTGGTCTTGAATCAGTCATTTTGTAATTTGTGAAATTACTAACAAGGAACTTCTTACTTGATGCATCCTCAGCCATATATTTGGCATCCAAGGAATCCCACAGTTCTTTGGAAGATTCAAAGTTCTGATAAATATCAAACAGAGAATCAGACATACCATTGAGAATAAGACCTCTGCATATGTAGTCATCATTCTCCCATTTGCTCCTTCTCCTGATCTGCTCCACAGTAGCATCATCCCCATCATCAGGAATAGGTGTAGTAAGCACATACACCACACTCATGCTTGACAGCAAGAAATGCATCTTCTTCTGCCACCTCCTAAAGTCCACCCCTTCAAACTTATCAAGCTTGGCAAAGTTTGAAGCCATGTGTTTCATTGCAGCAGCAGCCATTGATTATCACAAATAGTTTACTTTGATTGTTGGTGTCGTGAGCCCAGTAGCAGGGTAAGATAATCAATTCAGTAGAAATGTGTAACTATTCAGCAGAAACAAACACCACTAGGTGGTTACCGGATATCACTTGGAATCGTGTGATCACTTTTCAAAGTAAACTATTCGACCCTAATGCCTGGGTTACACGAATATCTACTTGGGATAAGACCAAATGCAGTTATGGAATTAGGCACAATTCTATAACCCTTGCGCTAATAAGTGTTTATGGTTTTCTGTGTGTATTTCATGCATAATCAGATATCCTTTTTATAGGACATTACTCTCAGCCGTTCAAATGGAATTATGAGGATTAATCGGCCTATTAATCACCTCATAACTATCCCCATTATAGCTGTTAGTGGTTACATGACCAATTAAACGTGGTCATTAAGCAGTTGTAACTACCATTTAGCAGTACTTTAACACTAGCAGTACTTTCATACCTCTAGCAGTACTTTCATAGCACTTCAGTGGAAACACTGCTTATCAGTGGAAATACTGCTTATCAGTGGAAACCACAAGCAGTACTTTCCACAAGTAGTACTTTCCACAAACAGTACTTTCTACTAGCACTACCAATACAAACCACTATTAGAGTCAGGGTGTTCATAGACCTTATGGGTGTACACTCCGTACCTCCTAACCCATTACAAGGTGTGAACTAATCCCACAAGTGCACTAAATTTTCCAACATGTCTTTGTTTTAATGCTCTTAAGGGTTTACCCGGTTAGTCATTTTACCATCTACATATATTCTTGTTCGTTAAATGAATCTGTTTAATTACCGGAAATACGAATACTTACTGTTCCTTTTTCTCTTTGAAGCCATCTGTGTTTGTTTAGGGTCTTAATGAACAAATATAAACAAACACAGACATGCTTATTTCTTATCAAATAAACACGACACAATAATTTGTTTGTATATACGCTATTTAGTTCATTTACCTAACATACTTTTGCCTATAACATCGTTGTGTTTTTTAAACATAGCATCTCAATAATATGTTTTATTTGCAGGGCCTTACATGTAAGTCTCCCTTGCTGCACTTTTTTATTTCACTTGAAGGTGATGTTTAATGACTTTTTGTCAAATTGTCTTTCATAAAAGCATTGGGTCACAACTTGAATAATGCACACTTTCTTTCGAATCTTGGTTATAGTACTTTGTTCTTAAAGACTTACTATTATTTTCTAAAATTAATTCATTAAGCTATCTAAAGTATTGATTATATTACTCAAACTTCGGTTAAAATTGGATACCTGAACACGGATAAGCTGCTTATTGCGACATTAAGTTTACAGCACATTCGTACATCCCTTAGTATGCTTGTGCAATCTGTTTACATTGTTAGCAAATTCCAATATCATGATTAAGCCATCATTTTGAGATCGGGAGTTTGGATGTCACACAGAACTTTATTTACTTCTTGGTTAATGTAAGGGTTAGTATTGTAGACACATTGGTGGCCAAGAAGTACACCATGTTCTAGCTTGCTATCAGCCACATCGGTGGTTAGAATGGACAGCAAATGGTATATTGACTGTCTTTTTGGACCAATTTTACCTAATTGTCAATTACTGATGCGTCTCAATAGTAATGAATCAACCCAAAATGAGTCTCTTTTTCATGAGTGATGTATGTTCTGACTTTATTATTTTACTTTCTCATGCGTGTTACCGGATGGCAAATGCTGATCTATAGCAAGTGGTTTCTTGAGAAGCTTGGGCATGAAGGTACATAGAATAATCTTTTTATGTCGCATTTACCTTGAGGTTAATCTATAAAGAAAAATAATGTTAATTAACCACTTCAATTGCGTTTGTAGGTCTAAACAATATGTTGATGGCTTATGAGGATAAATCTGCCTATGCTCTGTGTGTATTTTCTCTTGCAATTGGGCCAAATCATGAACCCATTACCTTTGTGGGAAAGACCCCGGTATTATTCACTTTGTTTCCTACTACTAAATCAAATGGTTTAAACTTTGATCTGCATGTACCTATGAATGAGCGTACTAGGTTTGTTTTATTAGCATTTCAAATAATTCTACACACAATTTACCCTTTCAGGGGAAGATCATCCCTGCAAGAGGACCAAATGACTTTGGATGGGATCCAGTCTTCCAACCTGATGGTTATGATCAAACGTAAGGCCATCTCTGTTTCTATAGGATCATCTCTTCAATAGGTGGCAATACGAGCAATTAACTTATAAACGGGTCTTGGATATTGTTAAATTTTGGGGTATTAATCTGTGGCAAACATGTCATTCTATCAATTGCTAATGGCTTTCAAGTTGTGTTCAGTGCAGGGTTATTACAGGGGTTAATCATGGACAAAGAATAAAAGGTTTAAAGTTCCAAGATGCTCGTTTCTGCTGAAGCTATTCTCATTTCTGCTGATGAGTCATTTATAGCCGTTAGAGGGGTCTTAGTGTAACTTAATCTCCTATTTAATAAAGTCCCTTAATCTAGGGTTATGAACACTTGTGTGTGCAGTCATTTCTCACACACTCTTCTCTTCTCTTTGATCATTTCACTGATCTTGTCTCTTCTTTGTATTTGTATGATTATTGTCTCATTGACATTAATCTAATCTTGTAACATTTTGGATACTATTGTTGATATAATCTAAGCCGACTATTGAGGCTTAGGTTTGAATAAAAGTTCTTCTGTTTACTTGTTGTTGTTGATACTTTCGTACATGGTATCAGAGATTCAGGCTCATTATCACTATTGATTCTACATCCAAGGGTTTCTTTGTGGAAACTTGGGGACATCTCTTCAGCAACAACTTGGTGGTTTGTGGTTATTGCTATTGGCATAATCACTGGTTATTTCTTATTGTGATTTGTTCTTTCCGCTGCATATTGCTCTGTAAGTCTAAGTCTAATATCTTCTTCAAACAAACAGTACTTAAGTCTTTGTGGGTGCAAACGGGTAAACTAACATCTTGATCTGCCACCTCTGAGTGGTATGAATACCTGCTCTGGTTTACCCCAGTTCACAGGCTTGGTGCTTGTTGTTTCTTAATTACAAAGTCTTATTTATTTCTTTATCTATCTATCTGCTCTTGTCTTTATTTCTGTCTGTGCCTTGTCTATCTTATCATATCTGTCTGTCTTATTGTTTGTTCTATGGCTATTGGTGATGATAATATTGGTGGTGGTGGTTCTTCCACTGAGAAAAGCTTAACCTTTGGTGATGCTTTGTATTTACACCCCAATAACACAAATGGTACACCCATTATTACTATCAAACTCACTGGAACTGAAAATTACAAAATATGGAATATGGCCATGACCTTTGCCTTAAGGAACCATAATAAGTTAGGGTTTATTGATGGTACTTGCATAAGAGATGATTCGAACCCTAGTCTTGCTAATCAATGGGATACTTGTAACTCTGTTGTGGTTACTTGGATTCTTAACTCTCTCAGCCCTGAACTATTTGCTGGTGCTATATATGCTAAAACTGCTTATGAAATGTGGAATGACCTTAAAGATACCTATGATAAGGTTGATGGTTCGGCTATCTTTAATTTGCATAAAAATATAAACTCTCTTAGTCAAAGTGGGTCCTCTCTTGCTGATTACTATAACACCCTTAACTCTTTATGGAAACAATTTGACTGTATGATTAGCTTGCCTCCTTGCACTCGTGAGGCTGCAAAACATTTTGAAAAACACAATCAGCTAATCAAGTTAATGCAATTTCTTATGGGTCTTGATGACTCCTATGTTCCCATCAGAAGCAATATTTTAACCAGAGATCCTTTGCCTAATGTCAAAACTGCTTTCTCTGTTGTCTCTGGAGAAGAATCTCACAGAAATGTTTCATCTGGGAATAGCTCTGCTAAACCCAATGCTACAGCTTTTGCTGCAAAAACTTCTGATGGTGAGAAATTTTTTGATAACAAAAAAGGATTTAACAACAACAATTTTAAAAATTCTGGTTTTAATGCTGGTAACAGCTCAAACAACAGAGGACCAAACATGAATCTCAAATGTACTAACTGCAAAAAACCTGGTCACACTGTTGATAGATGTTATGATCTGGTTGGTTATCCTGCTGGATATATTAAAAGGAATGTTAATTCCAAACCCTTCAGCAGTAACAATGTTTCTGCTGACACTAATCTTTCCACTAATAATGGAGCTAGCAACTCTCCTGTCTCTTTGTCTAATGAACAGCTGTCCAGACTTATGAGTCTGCTTAATGACAACAATGTGTCTTCTGCTAATGCCAACGTAGCAGGTAAAATTTTTTCAGGAACCTTCTTTAATGGCAGTGTCAAGTTTAACATAAACTTTGATAAATTCTTTAACAACAACACTAAAACCTTATCTGGAAACATAACTCTTGGTTGGATTGTTGACTCTGGTGCAAATCAGCACATGACTGTTTCTGCAAAAATTTTAATTAATGTTGTTGACATTTCAAATCTTGGTCTAACCGTTGGTCATCCCAATGGTACTCAGGCCTTAATTACTAAAATTGGTGATTTAAAGGTCAATAATGACTTAACTCTTTTTGATGTTCTGGTTGTTCCTGAGTACAATGTCAGTCTGTTGTATGTTCATAAGATTGCTAGAGACAATAAAATGTTTGTTGGCTTTAATGAATCTAATTGCTATATACAGGATTTACATCAAAAAAGGATTGTGGGGATTGGTAAACAATGCAATGGGTTATATATGTTTGATATTGATTCCACATGTAAGATTGCTTCTAATAACTGCATTTCTGTTTGTCATGTTTCTAGAAATCTCTGGCATCAAAGACTTGGTCATCCCTCTGACCAAGTCCTACATATACTTAAGTCCACACTTAATCTTGATGGAACCTCTGAATCTGACCATCTTTGTGATACTTGCAATAAAGCTAAACAAACCAGGGAACCATTTCCTTTAAGTGAACATAAATCAACTAAAATTGGTCAACTTGTTCATCTAGATGTATGGGGACCATATAAAGTCACTAGCAGAGATTGTTACAAATATTTTTTTACCATTGTTGATGACTATTCTAGGGCAGTCTGGGTTTATATGCTTAAGGGAAAAGATGATGTTTATGTTTCCATTGTTAACTTTACTCATATGCTATCAAATGAATTTGAACACAATGTTAAGATATTCAGAAGTGATAACGGGACAGAATTTGTCAATAACAAACTTCAACACTTCTTTCATGAAAAAGGAATTTTACATCAAACCTCTTGTGTTTACACACCTCAACAAAATGGTATTGCAGAAAGGAAACATACGCATCTCCTTAATGTGGCTAGATCCCTTATGTTTCAGGGGGAATTACCTCTATATCTTTGGCCTGAATGTGTTCTAACTGCTGCTTATGTCATAAACAGGTTACCCTCTTTTGTGTTGTCTGGCAAGTCTCCCTTCTTCCTTGTGTATGGGCATGACCCTTCACTCTCTCTCCTTAGAGTCTTTGGATGCTTATGCTATGCCACCATTCTCAACATCTCTGATAAATTTGGTAGTAGGTCTGAAAAAAGTGTCTTTATTGGCTATTCAAATGAGAAAAAAGGTTACAAACTCTTGAGCTTAGAAACAAAAAATATTTTTTATTCCAGAGATGTCAAATTTTATGAAACTGTTTTTCCCTTCAAAATGAAAAATTCTTTGTCAAAACCTTTTGTTGAAACTTATGTGCCTAAAGATTTAAATCACAAAAATTTCTTTGACTCACAAATAAGTCCCAATGATGAAGGGAGAGTGACATCCTATGATGATGGCACTGTGGTAAGTCATCCTACTAGGATTGATGAACCGGTTGCAACATCTATAGATGATAATACACACCCTGAGGGCACCATATCACATGAATCACATCCTGCTGATGCATCTTCTGATTCTGCTGATACATCACCTGATTCTGCTGAACAATAAAGAGGCTTGCCAGCCACTACTGTTAGAAGGTCAACCAGAGTTTCTAAGTTGCCCAGTAATCTTAATGACTTTATTGTAGAAGGGAAAGTCAAATATGGTGTTGAAAAGGTTGTTAACTATTCTAATTTAAACAAAGATAATTACTGCTTTGCTTCTAGTCTTAATAAAAGTATTGAACCTACCTGCTATCAAGAAGCTATCCTTGATAGTAATTGGGTTGATGCTATGAACTCTGAAATTGAGGCCTTAAATGAAAATCATGCTTGGGATATAACTGATCTCCCACCTAATAGAACTCCCATTGGTTACAAATGGATCTTTAAAATCAAATATAAAGCCAATGGTGAAGTTGATAGATACAAGGCTAGATTAGTTGTTAAAGGTTATAATCAAAGGGAAGGAATAGACTATGATGAAACCTTTTCTCCTGTTGTGAAAATGTCTACTGTTAGATGTCTTATTGCTTTAGCTGTGAAAAACAAATGGCCTCTTTTCCAACTTGATGTTAACAATGCTTTCTTGTATGGAGATCTTGATGAAGATATCTATATGACCATCCCTAAGGGGTTCTGTAATGAGAACAATAAAAATAAAGTTTGCAAACTTGTCAAATCCCTATACGGCCTAAAACAAGCTCCCAGGAAATGGAATGAAAAACTTGTCAGTGTTTTAAAGGAAAATAATTTTGTTCAATCTGTCAATGATCATTCTTTATTCACCAAAACAGAGAATAACAAATTTATTGCTCTGCTTGTTTATGTGGATGATATAGTCCTCACTGGAAACTGTATTGATGAGATAAACCTATTCAAAGAGTTTCTAAAATAAAAATTTCATATCAAAGACTTGGGAAACTTAAAATACTTTCTTGGTATTGAGGTTTTAAAAACTGGGAATGACATTTGTCTCTCCCAAAGAAAATACTGTCTTGTACTCCTCAAAGAATTTGGTCTTCTTGGGTGCAAACCTGTGTCTACTCCTATGGAACCCAACTCTGTCCTTCCATACATTCCCACTGCTGATGATCCCCTACTTGTCAATATCACTGGTTATCAGAAGTTACTTGGGAAACTTATCTATCTCACTCATACAAGACCTGACATCTCATACTCAGTTCATTGTCTGGCACAATATATGCATTCTCCATTAAAATCTCATCTAGAATGTGCCCTCAATGTTCTGAGATATCTAAAAGGAGCTCCAGGAAAAGGTCTAAGGTACAATTTCAGCAACTCTGAAAATCATCTTGAAGGATATAGTGATGCAGATTGGGCCAAATGCAAGAAAACCAGAAAATCTGTCACAGGTTATTGTGTTTTCTTTAATGATTGTTTGATCTCATGGAAAAGTAAAAAACAAAACACTCTTTCAAAATCTTCCACAGAAGCAGAGTATAGATCTATGTCTACTGCTGCCTGTGAAATCATTTGGATTCAAAAAATCTTAAAGGATCTAAAAGTTGATATCAATCTTCCTGTTAATCTTTTTTGTGATAACAAATCTGCTTTACAACTTGCTGTCAATCCTGTTTTCCATGAAAGATCAAAACACTTTGAAATTGATATTCACTTCATCAGGGAAAAAATTGCAAGAGGAGTTATAAGTGCCAAAAAGATTGGCTCTTCAAACCAAACTGCAGACATACTTACTAAAAACCTCCCTGTTTATCAGCATAAATTCTTGTGTGAAAAATTGATATTGTTTGATATGTTTGCTCATCAGATTAAGGGGGAATGTTAAATTTTGGGGTATTAATCTGTGGCAAACATGTCATTCTATCAATTGCTAATGGCTTTCAAGTTGTGTTCAGTGCATGGTTATTACAGGGGTTAATCATGGACAAAGAATAAAAGGTTTAAAGTTCCAAGATGCTCGTTTCTGCTGAAGCTATTCTCATTTCTGCTGATGAGTCATTTATAGCCGTGAGAGGGGTCTTAGTGTAACTTAATCTCCTATTTAATAAAGTCCCTTAATCTAGGGTTATGAACACTTGTGTGTGTAGTCATTTCTCACACACTCTTCTCTTCTCTTTGATCATTTCAGTGATCTTGTCTCTTCTTTGTATTTGTATGATTATTGTCTCATTGACATTAATCTAATCTTGTAACATTTTGGATACTATTGTTGATATAATCTAAGCCGACTATTGAGGCTTAGGTTTGAATAAAAGTTCTTCTGTTTACTTGTTGTTGTTGATACTTTCGTACAGATATTTCATATCTTTAACGGATCCAATGTCTCAAATCAAGTTAAGCTAAAAGAGGAACACATCAAATGGGTCGAACAGGTTGAAAGTCATGTCAAGTCTATCTTTTAAGAGTACAAACTTATAAATTGTGGTAAAAAGAAGTTTTGTAGGTCCCCATTCTGACCTAGGCACCTAGCCATCCGTTTGAACAAGAATCAAACCCATTTTGATCCGTTTTAACCCGACCCATTTGGACTCGCCATCTTGCCAACTCTTATCTCCCTGATTCTTTCATATAATCGCATGCTTGCAATAAGACCAAACTAATTTTATGATTTATGTTGTTATAGTTATGCTGAAATGCCCAAGGAAGAAAAGAACAAGATTTCTCATCGCGGAAGAGCTCTTGCGCTAGTAAAATCCAACTTTGCTGAGGCTGGGTATGTATTCGACACGTAAGATAGAATATTATTTCTATTGGTGCATGACGCTTTAGATTCATATTGTAGTACTTCTAAACAATTTATAGCGAGGAGTTTCAAGTTTGTGGTTGTGATTTTCTCACTTCACATTGCTTTTTCCCACCACTGTATTTTGGGTTCAAAAACTGATGTTGCAAATACAGGATGGTGCAAAAGCCACCTTTATGTGACTGAGTGTTTGACCACATTAACAATGTGTCGTTTACTGAGTTATTTTTGGCAAGACTCGCAAGGGTGACACATCTATCCATGTTGGATAATTCTGGTGACTCGCCTTCGTTAGTACTTTGTGATTGATTAAGATGTACATTAGTAGGACAAAGTTGTGACTTTGTCTCTTGATACCTTCAATAGAAATGTAGGCAACCAAGAGGGCTCAAATCACCAATGCAGTAACCGTCTTATTTCTTAGTCACATGGATGACATCCGGATCACTTTGAAGGGTACCTTATGTATGATTGAGTCTTACAATGGTAAGAGCTTAAAGGACAAAACTCATGTGTCTCAACAGAGACCTTACATGGAGAGCCACACCTTACTTCATTTCGTAAAATGTCACTGCAGAATCAATATTGCATTGTACTGTACGGTAGGGGTTAGTTCATGTGGATCGGTGAAACTCAAACCTTTAGAGTTTGGAATTAAAACCAACGGCAAAAATGCGAAATAGGTTTATTGAAATATGGTTACTGTTAATTTTGTATCTACTTGCTTGTTGCTTCAATGCATCACCAACCAATAATTTCAATAACAAGGGCTGAATTATTCTTTGATCATATTTGTTTGCTAAACAACATCCATTATGTGAAGTTTAATCCTTAGCAAATTTGCGCAATTGATCACACTCTACCTTGTGCTCTAGCACTAATTACCTCTATGCAAGCAATATATATATATATATATATATATAGATTTCTATTCTTATCATGTAATAACATGTACTCAACGCCCTTTGGGCACCAAGAAATGGCAGTTTCACGGGTTTTCCTGGAAAGCTTTGGAGACATCTAGATAGTTTAGACGAGTTGCACCATAAAGATGCTCTGGAAGCTCATTGGGTGTATTTGCCTGAACAAATGGTCAAAATATCAATCATATACAGCAATTTAGACACCCACAAATCAATTTGGTTTGCTTTTATTTCTAAGGGGTCAAACGGGTAAAATATAAACTAAAATGGTTACCTGTATGACAAATGCAGTTTCACTTATTATATTATTGAAACAACTCAAAGCTGTGCTAGCTAACCCCCTTGAAAGTGCATATGATCCCACATTGATATCAAGCTAAAATGACATAGAATAGGTTAAATTGGCACAAAAAGGTAAAAAAGGGCGGATTCGTAAAGTTATACTTTTACCTCGATATAGTTCTTTCCACGGATATAGTTAATTTTAAGTAAATGACCCGCTAGCGTGGCTCTATCAACACTTTTCTTGAGAACCCATGGTCCCTGAAATCATTTTAAAAGAAAACACGTCAAATGGGGTAATAGTCTTTCAAAGTCTAGCTTCAACGCACGGAACCTCAAATTTAATGAATATATTAGACTGTTATCGGAAAAAAAAATGCAATTTTGGTTATAGTAGTTTAAACTTTGAGACGCTAGCTATATATTAAAACCTTTGTCAAAAAAGTTTCCATTCGACCCAACTGACCTGGTTCTACGATTCTACGTGTACCAAAAAGCTAACATTTTTTATTCAAACCCGTTTTAAACTGTTATCCAACCCCCTAGGTGCCCATTTTGCCACATATACTTTACGTAAAATCAACTATCTCTATATACTCACCTCAGTTACATGAGTTATGAGCTTAAACCTTGAATTTCTGAATGTGTCATCTCCTTCCACAAATTGCTCTAGTAAAGGAAGATCTTTGATAGGAGTACGTGTCATATAGTAAGATGCGACAGTATAAGTTGTTGACCCGGGAACCTAATTCATAACAAAAACCACCGAGATTAACTTAAAATTCATATTACACTTTCTTTCCATATTTATGATGCAAATAAATTTGTAAACTTTGCTACCGGGCTTACAATCAGACAGTTACCTGAAAGTTAACAACAAAGAAGAATTCTGGACGACCATCAGCTGCAAATTTCTGCAGAATATAATTATGAATAAAATCGTATGGACATTCATCCTACGCCAATTAATAATGTTATAAGTATAAGAAACGCTAAGCCAACCTGCACAATATTTCCTGGTCGAGCAGCAAGATTATGTTCCCGCTTATCTGATCTCAGCCAATCGACAGCAACAGTTTGCATCAATGTGCTTTGAGCCGTTATCTGGATAAACAAACACTTAACTATACAAATTGATAGAAAAAATAGTATCTTATGACCAGCAATGCTATTGTACTATTACTGTACATTTGAGCTAGTAAAAAAAGGTTTTGTGTCCGTTCGGGTAGTTTTGTGGCCATTTTTTTTGTGAAACTTAACATAATATACAATTCTCACACTTCTCTATTTCATTTGTTTTATACAGTATTAATTTTTAAACCTTGTTTTAAGCGTTTTCTGGCTCCAAATGACTCAAACATGACTCAAAGTCATTCTTTAATGACTCAGATGTACAAAACAAGGTAGAATTACCGACACCCACAACTGAAATAGTTTGCAAAAATTTTACCAAAAAATACTCAAAATAAAAATCGTTGGAAAAGTCACCTTCTTATGGTCTTTAAAATAAGTTTCTCCACGAATTTGAAACAATGAAAGTTCCGGAACTGACCAACTGTTAGAAAGACTACCAGTTTGATCCTTTGGAAGAGTGAATATGAAGTCACGTAAGATACCTTCTCCCCAAACCGCTTCCTGTAAGTCTGCACAAGATCATAATATAAAGCTAACGCACCCAAGAAACTACCACCTTTTAGCATGAATCTTTAACCATAATAAGTGGACTTACCTGTATATTCATGCAACTTATTCTCTAAATCATTAGCGATGGGAGTGCAAGGCTTGTCTTGACACATATTCTGAAAGTTCATGACCATGAAATTTAGCGTGTACATCGTTGTGGCTAATTGCATAAAGAAGTTAATCAATTTTAGACATTTAGTATAAACCAACTTTCTTTTGGCTAAAATGAACATCAAAGGTTCAAGACTTCCGAGTTAATGCAACCAACTTTCAAATACTTTTATTAAGTTAATGTGTTTGAAAACCAATTATCTTAAGTAATTACCTTATATCAAACTTTTTGAAACTTAACTTTTTTGATTTAGCCTTAAGTTTTGGTTACACTAAACAGATACTAGGAAAACGTTTGTTTTCTTTTTATGCAATTAGCTTTTGAAAATAATGAGGTGTGATTCAGTACTGCACCTGAGAGTAAATATCGCTATGAAAATCTTCAAGAAAATATTCCAGAGGATCAAAGAATTCGTCTGATTCATCGTCCAATTCTACAAAACCTTTGCGAGCTGAAGGATCTTGAGACACTTCACTCTTTACATCCACATTAGAGTCTTGATTTTCATTGCTTTGAGCTACAACACCCGTAGAAGTTTGACTTTGATGCAGCAAACCCTTTTGTTTTGACTCTTGCAGCGAGAACTCAGGTATGTAATTGCCTATATTTGTTTTGAAGAATTCCCTCAAAGCTACATTGTATTTATATGGAAACATAGATTTAGTATAATTAAAAGACATAAACATAAACCTAAACACAATGTACTTTTAAAAAAGCAAACCAGCAAGTCTTCCAATCATGTGAATCGAGAGAGACTGATCAGAATACTTTTGTAGGTATGATCTCCAGAGTTTCCAATCAACGTCAAGCATGTGTCTTACAACTGAGTGTTTACCTTGATCCACAGGTGATATCACATACCCTCCACCTGTAAAAAGTATTTACATCGTGTTATATAAGCATGCTCGCATGTTTCTTTCCCATAATAGTTATATAATAACGGCAAATAGCAAGCAGCCAACTTTGGTCAAATTTATGGAAGCTTATTACCTTAAATCAAAAGTTTTGAAACTTCATTGGACTTTTCAGGCCAAAAGAGATACAAATTTGATCAAAGTTGGCTACGTTTTTATGCAAATAGCCCGTCACTAAAGACGGGAAGTTATTATAAGAAACTTTGACAGGATAAACTGCAATGACTGTTTGCTGTCATGTAAATTTTCATCATACATTACTTTTAAGGTAGGCACGGATGTAACTTTTCTGAGGAGGACAATTTTTATGATGTATAGAATGATAAAGAATAACTGCAAAAAAAAGTAAGAAAAATAGACGTTAATTACTAGTAAAAGAACTTGAACAAAAATAAATAACAGTAACTACATACTGTATGTTCCATCGTCCTCTCTATTCCAATAACGCTGCAACAGTAAATCTCTACGCTTCATACCCCTAATGTAAGAAATTAAATTAATTGTTGTCACATGTAAATAGTAACTAAATAAGTATTAACCTTACCAGGGTAACCAATCGTTATTTAAAATCTTATGAATGATATCAGTGTGACCATCTATAGTTTCAATCACACTACCCTTCTCGAAACAGAAGTCCCACCTGCAGTTATATATGATTACACTTTAAATAGGCGGAAGGAACACAATATTTATCTAAAAGTAGCCCACGCTTACTCTGATCTTGAAGAACCGAGAGACATAAGAATCTGAAAAACAACCTCTGGCGCTCCATCTATCACACTCATGGCGGCTATTGCAGATTTACCATTCTTACTCTACACATAAAATATAATCTTGCAACATTAGGTGTGTGTTAATTGACTAAAGTTGGCAATATGGTCAAAACAAGTCAGTTTTTTAGTACAGTCCTAAAGGGGTCAGGTCATGTCGGATTGACTCTACAACACCGTTTTTGTTAGAAGGAAAAGATTACGAGGGATCAGCAAGCATCATTTCCCCGAAATAGAAGATTTCAACTTATCAATTACAGAGTGAATTTCGGTCCAAGAAAAGAGTCCAGCCAATAGCATTCCAACTATCCAAATATAGCTTACTGATTTTCTTGTATAAATAGGACTCAATTGTATTCAATCAATTCATTCAGAAATAAAATCACAATTCATATTATATTTCGAAACATGGTTTCAGAGCTATGTTCGTTCTCATCATCTACCAATTAACCATCCCAAACATCGAAAACCACCTTGAACCACCATGTCTAAAGACGGCAATTCAGGGTCTGATCTCGCAATGCAACTAGCCAACATCTTAAAAACCAACGCAAGCCAACAATCACAAAACCCAAAATTATCCGACAATCTTCAAATCAACCTCAAACTCAACAATCAAAATTATGCCTTATGGACCCGTATGATTCGGGTTGCTATTGGCGGCAGATCGAAAAAACTGTTAAAGCACTTAACGACCGAACCACCAGAAGCCTCCGACGAATCGTATGAGTCATGGGAACAAGACGATTTAATCGTTTTTTCATGGCTTATACAAAATATTGAACCCACAATTGCAGGAAATCTTACCGAATATCCCACAGCGAAAACATTGTGGGATGCTCTGGCTACGACATATAGTAGCGGAAGGGACAAACTCCAAGTTTTCAACCTCCACGTAAAAGCAAACGACCTTAAACAGGAGGGAAAATCACTCGAAGAATTTTGGATCGCACTCCAAGGGGTTTGGGGAGAGATCGATAGAATCGACCCTAACCCCATGACTTGTGCCGATGACATCAAAACATATGCTCGAGTTCGATCCGAACACAAACTTTTCCAATTCCTCCACGGGTTGGATCATAAATTTGATCCAATCAAGCGAGAGATTCTCCGACTAGATACCCTTCCAACCGCTGAAACCGCATATGGAACCGTACGCAAAGAAGCCGCTCACCAGAATATTCTGGGAGCAACTAGTAGCGAAACCCAAGGTGTAGCCGCCGGGCTCCATGTCAGATCTGGTGAAATCGAAGGGGCGGGATTGGCGGTGAAAGGGTATCGGGGAAACAAACCCTTCAACAAAGAAGATAAATCACATCTAAAATGTGACGAGTGCAAGATGACAGGACACACAAAGGCCCAATGTTTCAGGATCGTTGGCTACCCCGAGTGGTGGAGCGACGGCCACAAAAAGGGTGCTCGAAACCCTAAGTCAGAAAAGGAGAGAAGTGGGGCCCCTACCGCTCAAGCTAGCACCAGCCGAGATAATATCGGAAAAGGGTTTGGGGGGATAGCAGTGCTAGCGGCGGCCGGAGGTGGTGGAAAGGAGATGCTCATCGAGGAAGGTAACATGGACGCTCAGTTCTCGAGTTTTGAGTGAAGGAAAATGGAAAAGAATAGAAAAGGGAAAAGAAAGGGAAAAGGAAAGGAATTGTTAGTTGATATGTTTTTGAGATAGAGGAAATAGGAAAGGAAAAAGAAAGTAATCATGTTCTTGAGTGGGAGGAAAAGGAAAATAACTTGTTTAAATTACATATATGCCCTTTAGTTGTTAATATAAAATCTTTTAAAAAGGGTATATTAGTCTTTGCACAACATAACTTTCCATTTCCTTTCCCTTTCCTCCCATTTTTGGCCGAAAATTTTTATAAACAAAACTTCCTCCCCTTTTCCTTTCTCTTTCCCTTTCCCTTCTTTAAAAAAACTCAAGAACATAAAAAAGTTTCCACTTCCTTTCCTTTCCTATCAAAATATAACTCGAGAACTGAGCGGGAGAGAGAAGGAAAGTTTCCAACTCACAGATTTGTTTCCCCTCTTTCCAAATCTTTTACATATATAGATATAAATAATATCAAAGGGCCAAACACATATGGCCTTGCACACACAGCCCACAGCAGTTTAAACAACGCAAATGAGCCATGGATTTTCGACTGCGGGGCAACCGATACAATGACCTATG
This sequence comes from Chrysanthemum seticuspe, assembly GCA_019973895.1. NCBI lineage: Eukaryota > Viridiplantae > Streptophyta > Magnoliopsida > Asterales > Asteraceae > Chrysanthemum > Chrysanthemum seticuspe. The sequence continues at coordinate 282,349,408 of BPTQ01000001.1, forward strand.
ACTTAACCGATTTTTCAGAAATATCAAAACCGGAAAAAACCCATATCCAAGCTGCAAACCAGGAAAAAATGGATGTAAAAGCAGGCGGAACTATTGAAATCTCTTCAGATATCAAACTGCAAAACTGTTTATATGTCCCCTCTCTGTCACACAAATTATTGTCTGTTAGCCATGTGACAAAAGAATTAAATTGCTCGGTACTTATGCACCCAACTTTCTGTCTATTACAGGATATCAGGACGGGACGGATAATTGGGCGTGGCACTGAAAGACATGGACTATATTATGTAGATGAAGTCATTCAAACCGGTACCGTGATGTTAGCACATGGAACAACAGAGAGAGAAGCATGGCTTTGGCATAGAAGGTTGGGACACCCCTCTGCAAGTTATTTGCGCATTTTATTTCCTGCATTATTTCCATCAAATAAACCTATTTCTTGTGAGACTTGCATTTTAGCAAAAAGTCATAGACAGTCATTCAAACATAATAATACTCGTGTGGAAACCCCGTTTTCTTTAGTCCATTCAGATGTCTGGGGGCCTGCCCCTGTAATTGGGGGGCAACAACTTCGATTTTATGTTATCTTTGTTGATGATTGCACAAGAATGACATGGATTTATTTCTTAAAAAATAAAAGTGAAGTTTTTGAAAAATTCACTTCCTTCTATACCATGGTCCACACCCAGTTCAAAAAATCAATCCAAATCTGTCGAACCGATAATGGTGGAGAATATGTAAATTCCCAAATGAAGTCTTTTTTCCAATCAAAAGGAATAATCCATCAAACCTCTTGCCCACACACCCCTGAACAAAATGGTGTTGCCGAAAGAAAAAACCGGATTTTGCTTGAAATAACTAGGGCACTCATAATCGAATCAAAAGTACCAAAATCTTTCTGGCCAGAAGCCCTAGCCACAGCCACATACCTTCTAAACCGTCTCCCTACCAAAATCCTCAAACTAAAAAGCCCAATAGAAACCCTTGAAAAACACACTGAACTTCCCCCAACTCTCACCCTCCCACCCAAGGTCTTTGGATGTACTGTGTTTGTCCACATACCCAAGACATACAGAGATAAACTGGACCCATGTGCAGAAAAATGTGTGTTCTTGGGGTATGGGGTGAACCAAAAGGGCTATAGGTGCTACAACCCGAAAACACGACGAATGTACACCACAATGAACTGTGACTTTCTTGAAACCAGATTCTTTTACACTGACCAACACAGCAGTCAGGGGGAGGAATCATGTGACGTACTGAGTTGGCTAAAGTGTACAGAAGGCTGGCCCACCCACAGTACTACTGCCTCAGAAGCTAACAGTCAAGATAGTCCAAGTTCTAACAGTGCCACCCAAGATCCACCATCTCCCGACCTGGTATCTGAGGTAAGTAGCCCCCAATCCATGAATTCTCCTCAACATAATAACTCTAATGATTTGGTTGAAAGTACCAGTAATTCAGAACCAGAACCAGAAAACCTAATCTCTCAGGATCACACAGAACCTGTACTTGAAGAGGTACATAACAAATATACCCTTCCACCAAGAGCAAACAGAGGAGTTCCAGCCAGAAGATTCTCCCCAGAGAAAATATCTAGAAGCTCAAGATATCCTATAGCTAATGTGGCTGAAGGAAACCTATCCAAAGAAGCAAAAGCCTTCACTGCAAGTCTCTACTCCAACAATGTTCCCTCAAGTACACAGCAAGCCTTGGAATCAGAAAACTGGAAAGGTGCTATGGATGCTGAGATGGAAGCACTCATCAAAAGCCAAACATGGGAAAAATGTTCCCTACCAGAAGGCAAGAAACCAGTGGGATGTCGATGGCTCTTCACAATAAAATACAAACCAGATGGGAAGATAGAAAGATATAAAGCCCGACTGGTCGCAAAAGGATATACCCAAACATATGGAATTGACTACTCTGAGACATTCTCTCCAGTTGCAAATATGGATACAATAAGAGTGCTATTCTCAATCGCTGCAAACAAAGACTGGCCACTCTACCAATTCGACGTAAAGAATGCATTTCTTCATGGGGAACTAAAAGAAGAAGTTTACATGGAAGCTCCTCCTGGTTTTTCTCATGAGTTCAAGCCAGGAGAAGTCTGTCGATTGAAGAAGTCTCTATATGGATTAAAACAGTCTCCCAGGGCATGGTTCGGCAGATTCACACTAGCAATGAAGAAGTACGGTTTCAAGCAGAGCAACTCAGACCACACTCTGTTCCTCAAGCGCAACAGAGACAAAGTAACCTGCCTGATTATTTATGTGGATGATATGATCATCACCGGGAATGATGAAGAAGAAATAAAGAAACTCAAAACCGAGTTATTCAATGAATTCGAAATGAAGGATCTGGGAAGACTAAAGTATTTTCTTGGCATTGAAGTTCTCAGGTCACAGCATGGGATCTTTATTTGTCAGAAAAAGTACATACTAGATCTTCTGGCAGAAACGGGCATGATGGACTGTAAACCAGCGGAGACACCGATGATCGCTAATCAAAGGCTATACATGGAACCCGAGGCTGAACTAGCAGAAAAAGAAAGGTATCAACGAATGGTGGGAAAACTGATTTATCTCTCACATACCCGCCCTGACATAGCATACGCTGTGGGAGTCGTAAGTCGATTTATGCACCAACCTCAGAAGGCCCATATGGACGCTGTCGAAAGAATCATTGAGTATCTCAAAGGAACCCCAGGACATGGGGTATTATTTAAACCGAATGGGCATCTGAATATTCAAATATACACGGACGCTGATTGGGCAGGTGACAAAGGAGACCGGAGATCGACATCAGGATATTTTTCCTTGGTCGGAGATAACCTTGTCACATGGAAAAGTAAAAAACAGAAGGTGGTGTCATTATCAAGTGCCGAAGCAGAATTCAGAGGAATAGCTAAAGGAATTGCAGAAGTGCTCTGGATTAAGAAACTCCTGACTGAAGTTGGATTTCCTCCAAAAGAAACTACCCGTGTCATGTGTGACAATAAAGCTGCAATTCAAATTTCAGAGAACCCTGTACAGCATGATAGAACCAAACATGTCGAAATTGACAGACACTTTATTAAAGAGAAACTGGAAGCAGGAATTATCGAGTTGCCATTCGTCAAGTCTCAAGAGCAGGTAGCTGACATTCTTACTAAACCAGTCGATGAAAAGATATTGATGTATTGTTTGAGCAAGTTGAATTTCGGTGATCCTACTATTCAACTTGAGGGGGAGTGTTAGAAGGAAAAGATTACGAGGGATCAGCAAGCATCATTTCCCCGAAATAGAAGATTTCAACTTATCAATTACAGAGTGAATTTCGGTCCAAGAAAAGAGTCCAGCCAATAGCATTCCAACTATCCAAATATAGCTTACTGATTTTCTTGTATAAATAGGACTCAATTGTATTCAATCAATTCATTCAGAAATAAAATCACAATTCATATTATATTTCGAAACAGTTTTGTCCCTTTCTTTATAAGTAGTTAATCCATTAAATATGGTTACGAAAAGGAAATTGAACCAATTGCAATTTTATGATCTATAAATAAACAGATATTGTATGCATTATAAAAACAATTCGAGCTACTTTCAACCCGATTTGACATTGCCACCTCTAATACAGATCAACCTTTTTTTGTCTTTCATGATTTCTTTGTTCTTTATATAATCGGAGACCTGAAGCAATAAGCAGACTTATAAGTGTTGAGAGTTAAACATAACAAGGAAAGAAAAAAAAATCAAAATTTTAGTTTTGTACCATTGTGACAGCCAAATATTGTCCAGTAAGGCGATACATCAGAAGTTCTGTTGCGTGCAATTGATGCCAAAGAGAAGTGGGTACTAAAAGAGTTTGTATCATGTACTCTACCAAAATTGTTTGACCTGAAATAGCACTAAGTAATGCTAATAAGTGACTGTAGTCATGATTCATGAAGCTGCTATCTTTATATATTTACCTTGAAAGACGTTGATCATATTTAGCACTATCACAAATATCTTCCGGACGTTGGTTCATCTATATATAAATGAAACATGTTAGTCATTAGTAGTTATTATTTTCAAGGTGCATCACCCATGAATAATCTGATAATCACTATAAGCAGTTTGCACCTCTAGAGAAAATTCTTGGAAGGCTTCAACCCATCCCGCAGCTTCTTCAGGATTTCTTGCTCCTAACTATTGAAGAACATGACAATTAGCTTATTAGCATATGCATACTTTGTATAAACAAAGTTATCTGCTTTACCTTCACACATCTGCCGTTACTAGAAATTCCACAAACTGTGAATACAAAGAAGACCTTTCCTCGAATGCTTTTTCTCCCATTGTCCGTTACACAAATACACGGATTTACATCTGCACTTCTAACAGAATCCTGGACCAAAAAACCAACATTAACTTACTAAGTTTTATGATAACATATCTCTTTGAAATGTTATGGTCCGTGTGTACCCAAGATACATATCATGCTTGCAACAAGTTGAAACACATGCGAAAACCAAAAAAAGACAAAACCGAAACATATTCAAACTCACACACACACAAAAACACGTAAAAGGTGATATATAAACCTTGTGGAGTGAATGTGGGACAGAACTCCAGCTTTTAAACTGCTGATTACCAAGAACATAATATCGTTTTCGCGAATACTGAAATCCAAATTTAGTGGAGCGAATTCGATACAACCAACCTTCCATTTTGTGGTCAGTTTCCAATGATTCATCCATTAAAATGAATGAACAAGAATAATGTATGTGTTCTAAAAAACAGGGGAACTCTGTTTTCAGCAGAGTTTTAAAGAAACACTAACCTTATTATATAATTTTACTTGTTGTGATCAATTTTTCATGTGGGCCAATTGTCCCAACGTGTGAACTTAAGACTAAGAAGGAAACTTTCAACTCATGGTTAATTCAACTTTCTCTCTTTACAACCAGCTTTCTCTTTTCAATAGTCGGTCGGCCGACCCTTTCTAGCTTGTAATCGATTTAGACGGGATTAATATCGAATTGACATTTCCAGAAAAATTTTGGTATTTTCATCAGTTATATGTAGAGACAGTAAAATACATGTACATGGTTTGATGTTGCATGGGTGAATTATCAAAAGTTGTTCTTTAGATACACTCTTCCCGTTCTATAAAATTGTCCACCTTACTATTTATATTTGTTCTAAAAAGAGTTTATTTTTGGAGAGTAATTATGACTGATTTTACTTCTTTACCATTATAATCAAAGCAAGCGTTAAGTGTTCAATTCAAATTTCTTTATTAACTATGAAGGTAAAAATAATTTTTTATCAATTGAAACTATCATTAACTACCCATATCATAATTTGTCCATTTTTGGTTTATGGACGCTCTTTTAGATCGAGGGAGTAATATTTATGATTATATGTTGATCAAGTTTAATGACATCACTTGTTGAGATAGTATTTCATTATATTGTTTAGCAAAAGGTGTTGTTAATGTTACACTATCTTTTAAGATCTTTTTCGCCTCGGCTTTTTACGATTTTCTTCACTGATGTTCAGTGAAACAAATAGGGTATAAACTTCTAACCTGGATCACTTAGGTTTTAAATATATTGAAAACATATTATTTTTCATATGAGGTCCAAACTTATATGATCAAAACTTGTAAATGCATATTGATTGTATCGATTGTGTTGTTTCTTACGATGGGTATGTTTGGCGAAAATAGCGAGTAGCTGTTTGTTTTGATACAACGTTTAGTAATATAGATGTATATCATAATTAGCGTTTAGAAAAAGTAAGAATGCTAGTTGCTTGTTTCCAAATAAACATTTTGTGCAAAACGCTAATAGATTGTTACTAGTTGTTTCAAAACGCTCCTAAGCACTTGCTACCAAACATACCCGACATATGAGTTAACTAACGTTACGTTTTAACTCTAAAATTTTCATACTAAAAATAGGAATATTACTAACTTTTTTTTTGCCCCAAATTGGTAAAAGGTTTTAACTAAACCTAAAAGGGCAAGACCTGTAGGTCAGAATGTTAGATACAAATAGTTCGGCACAACAACTAAGTAAAGTAAATACTTAAAGATCGCGAACAAGTGAAAATAACTTGTATGGCTGCCAACATATACATAACACATTTGACTAAAAATCTTAAAATGTATATGATCATTTTATGTTTGTGTGTTTTATATTACCAGCAGGGTATCTGCGCGTTCTGGCGGCAAATACCTTATATAATCATAATTATTTGTGAATAATATTTTTCGATTACATGTTTTTTTCGTGATAATGACTTTACGTATGACGGGAAGTTTATCGCACACTATTTCATATTAAAATTTCAAGTATCTATGCATCACGATGCAATGATGATACGAAAACGGTAGTCAGTAGTATTACAAGGTTGTGGTGATTGACGATGAAAGGTACTTGTCAATCGGTAAATTTGTGTAATATTCGTCAAAACAATATATAACGTATAAACATAAAGAAGTATAAATTAGTTCTTGCAAGTATGATTTTTCATACTTTATAAATCACATGAAAAAACTTCGTACTTTTACATATACGATTCTTTTCAATCGAATTTATTAGCAAAATGATTAGGATTTCACTAAACTTTTACTAAATAGTAAATACATACATAGATGATAAATGTTTCATATATGATAAATGGTGATGTGTTTAACATATTTTGTATATCAATATCTTCTCAATGATCTTTGTCATCATTTGATCTGCTTAACATCTCTTATATCAATATCATTTTATTTGTTTAACATCTCATGTATATTACTACCTCCGTCTCATAATAATTATCCACTTTTAATTTTTTAAGTCTTTTTTGTTAAACTTTGATCATAAATATTTTTATTTGTGTAATATAATACTTGATGAAAAATATATGAATAGATTGGGTTTTAAATGTATTTTCATTTGGTATAATTTTCGTCAAGTATTATATAACACAAATAAAAATATTAGTGGTCAAAATTGAACAAAAAAGACTCAAAAAAGTCAAAATGGACAATTATTATGGGACGGATAGTAATATCATTTGGATGATCCTCGTCATCATCTGATATGTTTAACTTCTCTTTGTAGGTTTGGACTTCTCAGTTTTTTACGAGTTTATTTGTGTTCTGCAACGTGTTCGAATCTAACTTAAGTACTTCACGGTGCTTCTTCACCATTAACCGCTAAAACCAAAATACATTAAGCAGTCGGGTTTATCAATTTCATTATTGTAACGACCTGAAGCAACAATACTAACTGCAAAGACGTCATTCCCCCGCATAATAGAATCTATACAACCTTAAAATGGGCGATGAATACCAACCAAAGTGAGTTCAACATGACATTGAAACTCGTCTCCAACTTCAACTCTCGGGATGGGCCCACGTACATTGTTCTGACTGTTAACATTCTTGATATCATTTTGAAGAAATGAGATTGTGTAGTCAATATCATCTCGACTGATCTAGTTAGCTACCATAAATAACTGGTCAACATTTGATCAAAGCATTATGCATAAAAAATTAAGCGGAAATAACTAAAATGAAAAAGAGAGAAAAGTCAAATAAAGTCAAACTTTTGTCATCACCAAAAGTTTTGGTCAAATTTTCTTCATTTTTGGCACAATCAAAGTTTGAAATTCGGAATGTTTGTCGTTTAGTGGTTTTAGCAAGGACATGCATGTCTTCACTAAAGGCTTCGTCGCCCGTTCGACTTTTCCTTCTAGTGTATGAGTGAAATTAAATTTTATAGACGTATAAAATATTTTTTATACAAAGAAAGCGTAGTAGTTAAACGATTTAACTAATTAAACAATACATCGCTGCAAAACTCGTACATTTAATACTCGCATACAAACAATGGACATCCAACAACTACGGACATGATACACGAGTTGTATGTAACTATACGTTGCATTTTAAATTGAAGATGATAAATGCGCAACTAATTATATATTGGAGTTGTATATTCGGTATGGCATGTGTAGAAAATTTGTGAAATTAAGAGCTACATTTTAAAAAGAGTTAATTACATAAATGGTCACTGTGGTTTGGCCATTTTTTCACTTTCAGTCACTAAAGTTTTTTTTTTACTAGTTCAGTCACTGTGGTTTGCATATGTTACAGATCCAGTCCATATCCGAATAAAATGACCAAAAAGTCCTTGTCATCTTCTTTTTAAAATCTTTTCACAATTAACTAACGACCGTTAGTATAAAGGACTAACGGTCGTTAGTTATTTATACATTTTCATCCGTATTTACACGTTTTCGTCCGTTTTTACACGTTTTCGTCCCTATTTACACGTTTTCGTCCGTATTTACACCTCTTCGTCTGTTTTTACACGTTTTCGTCCGCGTTTACACGTTTTCGTCTGTTTTTACACGTTTTCATCCGTTTTTATACGTTTTGTCTGTTTTTACACGGTTTCATCCGTATCTACACGTTTTCGTCCGTTTTTACACGTTTTCATCCGTAATTACACGTTTTCGTCCGTTTTACACGTTTTCATCTGTATTTACACGTTTTCGCCTCTTTTTACACGTTTTCATCCGCATTTACACATTTTCGTCATTTTTTACATGTTTTCGTCCGTATTTCCACGTTTTCGTCGGTTTTCACACGTTTTCGTTTGTATTTACATGTTTTCGTCTATTTTACACGTGTTCATGCGTATTTACACATTTTCATCCGTTTTTACACATTTTTATCCGTAATTACACGTTTTCGTCCGTTTTTACTAGTTTTCATCCGTATTTACATGTTTTCATCCATTTTTACACAATTTCATCTCTTTTGACACATTTTCATCCGTATTTACACGTTTTCGTCGATTTTTACACATTTTCATCCGTTTATACATGTGTAAATAAAGAAAAAAATGTGTAAATAAGGACAAAAACGTGTAAAAACAGACAAAAACGTGTAAATTCACATGAAAACGTGTAAAAACAGACATAAACATGTAAATACGGAGGAAAACAGGTAAAAACCGACGAAAACGTGTAAATACGGACAAAAATGTGTAAATACGGATGAAAACATGTAAAAACAGACGAAAACGTGTAAATACGGACGAAAACGTGTAAAACGGACGAAAACGTGTAAATACGGACGAAAAAGCGTAAAAACGGACGAAAACCTGTAAATACGGATGAAAACGTGTAAAAACGGACGAAAAAGTGTAAAAACAGACGAAGGATGAAAACGTGTAAAAAGAGACGAAAACGTGTAAATACGGATGAAAACGTGTAAAAATAGTCGAAAACGTGTAAAAACAGACAAAACATGTAAACACGGATGAAAACGTGTAATTATGGATGAAAACGTGCAAAAACAGATGAAAACGTGTAGATACGGATGAAATTGTGTAAAAACAGACTAAAGCGTGTGAAAACGGACGAAAACATGTAAATACAGATGAAAACGTGAAAAAACAGACAAAAACAGATGAAAACATGTAAAATCGGACGAAAACGTGTAAATACGGATGAAAACGTGTAAAAACAGACAAAAACGTGTAAAAACGGACGAAAACGTGTAAATACGGACGAAAACGTGTAAAAACAGACGGAAACGTGTAAATACGGATGAAAACGTGTAAAAACGGACAAAAACGTGTAAATACGTACGAAAAAGTGTAAATACAGATGAAAACGTATAAAGGACTAACGGCCGTTACTTAATTGTGAAAAGATTTGAAAAAGAAGATGACAAGGACTTTTTGGTCATTTTAATCGGATATGGACTGGATCTGTAACATATGCAAACCACAGTGACTGAATTAGTAAAAAAAAACTTTAGTGATTGAAAGTGAAAAAATGACCAAACCACAGTGACCATTTATGTAATTAACTCTTTTAAAAATAAAAGCTTACATTTTCTACAATAATCATATAATTTAATATAGAATGAAAATAAAAGAGAAAATTGCCACGAACTCAAGAAGAAGTGTAACCATAGATTAGGCTGGGCACAGTGGGAAAACAAATCGGTTGGGCGTGTGTAATTTTGGTCGATGACCGATATTTAGATCGGTCATCTCGAGTGTGGTTGTTGGTCACTATATCGGTCGAAGGCCTCAAATTTTGAATATCGGTTCAATTTTCAACCGATTTCAAACGTATACCACTAACCACTTTTTGCCCGTTTGCATTGAATGTAAAAAAAAAAAAAAAAAAAAAAAAAAAAAAAAATTGGACCGTTGGTCATTTAAACTAAAAAAAAACTTTTTTTAATTTTTTTTTTTACCACTCTATAAATACCAACTTCAAACATAATCTCAAACACAATCCAACCTCAAACTACTTCTCATATATATTTACTTCCAATCTCAATCTAATTTTAAAACACAACTTCTTGTCAAGGACAAAAAATTTCAGCAAAACTAAAAAAACCCTAATAATGGCGGCTATGAATGGCGATCGCCTCCTTCCTTTCTTTCAATATTCTTCTACCTGTTTGATCTCCATTCGTTAGATAACGCTATTGTAATCGCTCTGATCTTGATTCCATCTAGACCAGTTTTTACAGTTCTTTATTCGACTCGACGAGATTCATTAGGTTTTAGATTATTGTTTTTTCGGGCTTCGATGTGTCTAGTTTCTTGTTGCTTATGTTCGGTTGTAGATAGACGTGGATCTACGGTTTTCATTTGTGTCTGCCTCTGTTGGTGTGGTAATTTATTTTAGGGTTTTTTATTACGGTTTGTGATTTTCATGCTGCATGGTAAACGGTGTTAAAGAAGTATTGGACGATTTTGTTAGTCGAATGGAAACTTTAAAAGAATATGATGTAAATTCGTTTGCTTCAGTCCTGCAAGCTAAAACTCAGAAGAAAGTTGTTAAAATTAAGGAATTGAGGAATGAGGCAGTTGTGGATGGTGATGCGGTTGCAATCCCTTTTGAAGCGGTTGAGGAGGTTAAAACCAGGTTCTCCAATACTCTATATGGGTTCTTCATTGGAAAACGTTTGGTGTTTCCACTTGTTGAAAACTACGTTAAGAACACTTGGGCCAAATATGGATTGAAGCGCATGCAACTCCACGACGATTTTTTCTTGTTTCAGTTTGAGAGCAAGAATGGTATGGATAGAGTGTTGGAAGATGAGCCATGGCTAATTCGTACGGTTCCTTTGATTTTGGATGTATGGTCTCCTAACACGGATTTGAAGAAAGTGGAGGTTAAAAAGGCTCCGATTTGGATTAAACTACATCACGTTCCAATTGTCGCTTACTCAGAGGTTGGACTGAGTTTGATAACCACGCAAATTGGAACTCCAATTACGCTGGATTCCTATACTAGCACTATGTGCTTGAGCTCTTAGGGTAAAAGTACGTATGCTAGGGCATTGATAGAGGTATCAGCTGAAAAAGAATTAGTGAACTCATTGGTGATTGCCATTCCTGTTGACAAAGACACAGAAAAAGGGCATATGCTTGCTACTATTTATATAGAATACGAATGGAACCCACCTCGTTGTTCTACTTGCTTGATTTTTGATCATTACTCAGGAGAAATGCCCTAAATTACCGAAGCCAGCTCCTGTTGAGAATGTGGATGGGGACGGATTTGAGGAAGTAAAAAAGAAGAAACAAAAGAATAAAAGTCGTCAACAAAAAGTTGCTGGGGTGCGTTTGTCTAAGCCGCAACCCCAATGGCAATATAAACGCGTGGAACATGGTGAAACTTCTCAGAACCATAAGGAAAAAGTTACTCCTCAAGATCCAGTGATTAAGGTTACTAAATCCAATGTGAATGTTTCTAACTCTTTTACGGCCTTGGATGGTAATGAGATGGACAAAACAGGTGACGAAGGGAATGAGAATGAAACATGGAATGTTGCAACTACTGTTGTGAATGAGAGTGACAATGACGAGGATGAAAAGATCATTGAGAACGAGGATCGTACTAGAAATGTTGATTCGAAGGGGCAAGCACTCTCATTAATGGTGGTTCCTCATGATTGGTATCGCTGATAAGGTTTTAAAATGTACCTTTTTGAGGGGTCGTTTAAGCCCTTATTTGATCACTTTTGTATCCGTTATTACTTAATATCGTTCCTTTTCACTTTTTAGGTCTCTTGAAGGCAAATTGCTGGAATGGCACTTATTTGGACGAAAAGGCGCGGATATACGAAGAAAATGACCAAAGTCAATAATCGAGACGCTCAAGCTGCTGAATGACAAGGTGACGGCATCACAGCTTATACTCGACGCCGTCGGAGTATTTTGTGACGGCACAGAAGCCAAAATTCATATTTTCAAGTGACGGTGTCGGGCTTTAAAAGAGTAGGCCATCGCAACTCAGACGGCCTAGATTTGATCCAGACGGCGTCAGAAGCTGAAGAGGACGACGTCACAACCACAAGGTGACGCCGTCGCAAGACTAACGTGGCCAAGACGAAACCCTAATGACGGCGATCCGATGGCGTCACAAAACATAAGGTGACGCCGTCGCATATGTAATCTTATATATAGAATCCGAATTTTTCAGTATTTGTGTGTAGTCTTTTGGAGTAAAAACCAAAACCGAACCAAGGCTGTCTTGTACAGTATTTTAGGGTTCCAAACCCTATCTTACATCAAGATAAGTGTTTTACTTCATTAATCCAATTATGTCTTTGATTATTTGTGTGTATGCTTGCATGTTCTCAATGTCCGGCTAATTTACTTGTGTGTTTGCTTAGGGAATATGAAACTTAATTATTGAATATTGATTGGTTGTCTCTTATCTTAGTTGTTAATGATCTAGTAATGCGATAGGTCATTCGTTGTGTACTTCATGCTTGATTAATCTTTGTGAACCTTAGGTTATAGCACCTTGAGCGGTTGTAAGCTAAACTATCCAAAGAGGCCTTAGAGTTAGAGTTTATGATCCCTAGTGGTTTTTGTAGACGAGACCCTTTGATAAGTTCAAAGAGTTAGGGATAAACGCATACCCTACGACTTTAGACACACAATGCGATTAAGAATAAGGACGTGACAATTCAACCACCAATATGAGAAAATTAAGGAGTAGTAAAACCTAAGTAAACACATCTTTAAACTATCATACGAGCACACAACAATAGACATAGACTACCCACTAGCTTAGTTAATTAGAATAGATAATAGTAGAGTAATCGGTAGAAATACCAACCCCCAAATCCAAACCCCGAGATTCGTACCTTTCCATTTCCTAAAAAAACATAAAAAAGATAAAAAAAAATAATCTTCCTCAACCCCAACCTTAGCGTAGTAACTTCTCACTAGCATTCCTATTCCCCTAGAGAACGATATCAATACCCGTGGCTTACCCTAATACTACACTACAATGATTAGGTTCACTGCCGAGGGTGTTATAAAACTTGCTCGAAGAAAAGGAAGTTCCTTTAACCCCGAACGACGCGTGTAGCGTTATCAATCGCCTCTTGGAATATAAGGGGTATGAACTTCTCCCCCAAGCAAAGTGAAGTTCGGCGTGTTATTTTTGAAAATATTCTTTCGGTTTGTGCTATTTTGGAGTCTCATGTTAGTGATTTGAAGTTGCTTAAGATGTGTACGAGTGTTTTCAAACATTGGGATTGGACTTCTAATGGTAATATATGCACTAAGGGGACTCGGATAATTATTTGTTGGAATTTTTATGAAGTCGATGTTGCTGTTATTACTCAATGTGATCAAGCGATTCATACTCGTATATGGTTAAAGAAGGAGAAGAAGGAAGTTTTCTGCTCTTTCATTTATGCGCATAATAGATATATTCATCGTCGGTCTCTTTGGAATAATCTTTGTGTTCATAAACACTATGTCCGTAATAGACCATGGTGTTTGCTAGGTGATTTTAATGCGGCTTTATTTTTAGCGGATAACATGGCTGGTTCATCGTCTATTGATATTGCTATGCGTGAATTTATTGAATGTGTTGAGGAGATTGAAGTCTCGGATATTCAAAGTTTAGGCCTGCAATTCACGTGGAATCAAAAGCCTAAAGGGCATGATGGTATTTTAAAGAAACTTGATCGTGTCATGGGCAACTTAGAGTTTTGTGAAAGCTTTGAAGGAGCACATGCTGTTTTTCATCCTTATAGAACGTCGGATCATTCTCCAGCTATACTGAAATTGCTGGTTAGTTTTAAAACGAAGCCTAAGCCTTTTAAATTCTCTAACATTCTTTCTCAGCATGTTAGGTTTAAAGAGGTGCTTAAAGAAGGTTGGTTGGTGCATTTTTCTGGTTTTGCTATGTATGAAGTTGTTAAAAAGCTTAAAAGTCTTAAGAAGCCGTTTCGTAAGCTCCTTTTTGATCATGGCAACTTACATGAGAATGTGGACTCTCTTCGTGTGAAATTAAATAGAGTGCAAGCTGATTTGGATCGTGATCCAACTAATTTGGACCTGCGTGATGAAGAGGCTGCCTATGTTAGTGCTTATAATAATGCTTTGGGCTTGCAGGAGCGTTTCCTAAGACAAAAGGCTAAAATTTTTTGGTTAAAAGATGGAGATGCTAACTCGGATTATTTTCACAAGGCGGTGATGAGTAGGGTGAGTAGAAGTCGTATTAATGTTGTCACTAACTCGGAAGGTGTTTTGTTTGAAAATGAACAGGTACCGAAAGCTTTTATTGATCACTACGAAGTTTTTCTTGGCCAATCTGGTACAACACAAGCTTTGGATACTCATGACTTGTTTGTTACTAAATTGGACGAGGCCTCTGCTCTTGATATGATCCGTGGTGTTAATGCTCGTGAGGTAAAAGAGGCTATGTTTTCTATGGGCAACGACAAGTCTCCAGGTCCGGATGGTTTTACGGCTGAGTTTTTCAAGGAGGATTGGGATATTGTTGGGGATGATATTGTAAAGGCTGTTGGTGAGTTTTTTACTAACGAAAACCTTCTAAAGGAGCTGAACCACACAGTTATAGTTTTAATCCCGAAAAATATCAATCCATCTCGTGTCAATGATTATCGCCCTATCTCGTGCTGTAATGTTCTATTTAAATGCATTAGTAAGATCATTGCTAATCGCATCAAGCAGAGTTTAAAGTCTCTTATCAGCCCTAATCAATCGGTTTTTGTTCCGGGTCGGAGCATTGAGGATAACATCTTATTAACGCAGAAGCTTATGCATAATTATCATTTGAATCGAGGTGAGCCTCGATGTGCGTTTAAAGTTGATATTCAAAAGGCTTATGACACAGTTGATTGGAATTTCTTGAAGCAAATTCTTATTTGTTTTGGTTTCCATGAGATGATGGTTGGGTGGATCATGGAGTGTGTTTCGACTACGTTGTTCTCCATAAGTATTAATGGTTCTCTTCACGGATATGGTAAGGGTAAATGGGGCCTTCGTCAAGGAGATCCGCTATCCCCTTACCTATTCACTCTTGTAATGGAGATCCTTACTCTTATTTTACGGAGACGGTGTAACACCCCTAAATTTTGTTTAGCGGAAGCATACGTGTTATTCGGGAGCGTTACGGGATTGGTGGATCATAACACAAGTAATAAAGAACGGAATACATACTCCGTTTAACTTCATAAAATATTTTAAACCATTATCTTACAATATTGTTTTAGATAAATGGGCACATCCCATAATTTTTTAGTGGTCCCAATGTAAAAACATCATTTTTGTGTAAAAACACTTCTTTAATACTACTACGATCATTTATCCGCTTCTTGCCTTGCATCCATGATCACAATTAAACACCTGAGAAAATATGCTAAAAAGGTCAGCTAAAAGCTGGTGAGTTCATAGGTTTAAGTTAAAATAGTAAGCTTGGACCATAAGCAAAGTCATATAATCATTACAACGAATATAATGATATATGTATGAATGTCTATTACGTTAGCTCTAAGTTCATGCAACCGATACTACGACAGTTTCTGTATGCTAAAAGATGTCATACAATATAGGGGCCTATAGCAAGTGTTTAGTCCCTCAACACTTGGTTCCGACATGGTATACGTTTCGCTTTGGCCTAAGCATGGCCAACCGAACGGAGGAGTCACCCTGAATAGATCTATTTATAACATTCGCGTTTCCCAATGGGGAATTGACTGTTCATGAAAAAAAAAAGGGCATTCTCTAGGGACATAAGGGCTTAGGCTAAACCACGTAATAGTAATCATGTAATAGTTTTGGTCCATAAAATGTTTTGCATATTTCTCACCCCAAAATGTATAAAACAGTTTATCAAGTAAAAGAGGGGCTATGAAAACTCACCTTAGCAAATGTGCAATCCAAAATGTGGGATTAGTGATTGTTGTGGAGCGGCACCGACACGCGACCTAGATAAGGAGGGTAATGTTTT
Organism: Chrysanthemum seticuspe; assembly: GCA_019973895.1. NCBI lineage: Eukaryota > Viridiplantae > Streptophyta > Magnoliopsida > Asterales > Asteraceae > Chrysanthemum > Chrysanthemum seticuspe. The sequence continues at coordinate 282,365,700 of BPTQ01000001.1, forward strand.
AGTTCATTGTTTTAAGTATTGCTTACTCAAAATAGTTTAATTGTATTAAAACTAAACTTTAGTTTGTAAAAGTTATAAAAATGATTTTACTAGTACGTATACGAAGTATATATATACTTTTCATGTTGACATTAATATGGTTTTAATATCCAAAGTTTGATATGAAAATGACTACAATGTTCCACTAGTAAGTATATAAATGTGTATATACTCATTTAAGTTGACACCAAATGGTGTTGTCAAAAATATATATATAATTTATTTATTTTCTAATTGTATTTAGAAAATTTTTAAGTTAAAGTTAAAAACTCTCAAGTTTATTAGTTTACAAAATGATTTAGTTGTCCTCATTTATTTATCAAAATTTGTTCTTAATACATATAGTTCTCAACTAGAGATTTTACTTGACATATATATATATGTCCATACATTGACGTTTAAGCTTTGACGTGGGCCTCATTATGTGAATCATGTTTTTAAGCGCTTGTTGTATTGTATATATATAAAAATATATCAACCTTGCACTTGTTCACTTGTTAATTCGTATGTGTATATATATCTAATGCCGAAGATTTCAAATACGTGGCAAATGAGATTGGTTTTATAATTTATTTCCGGTTTACATTTCGAGTTCTATTGAGAACTCATCTAACGGTTTTTAACGAGTAGTTAACTATCGCAGGTAGGCTGTGGCCCGGAAAGGTTGGATATAACGTTGGGCCTGGGCTCGAAATAGTGTACAAATGAGAGAAAGGCTTTGGCCCAAGAATGAAGTGGAAATTCTCTTGGAAATCATTTCTGAGTTGCGGCCCAATGCCAAAACAGGAAGCAGGTTTGTAACAATTCAGTTTTCAACATTACTTACACTTCAGTATTTTTAATGCTAAGGTATCTATTTGTCGCAATAGAAAGATAGCCAAATATTTCAGGTTCGGCACACACGGTCTTCACCATGGTTTCGGCTTCGTGACTGGTCGGCAGTCACTCAGTCTTATTACCATCGAAGATTACTCGGGGCCAACGTGTAAACCTTAACACGTTAGAACAAAGAAAGAAGTGACAACCATACTAGTTGAGTACTACTCCAACTTGGTCTCATCACCTTGTTTCATACTCTCGACCTAAACTCAACATATCATTACTAAGTTAAATCTTATGACCAACGTAAGTTTTCAGGTTTGACATCATTCGACCTTAGCAAGTTTTACCAAAACTTTCTCTTTCTAACTTGACAGTTGTACTTTGACAAGAATAAAGTCTAAAACAGATTTCAAGTACTCCTTTCATTTAACTTAACGCAAGATTGACAATTTAAGCCTACGGTGATACAAATTGTTTATCAATACCAAGTTCACTCATCAAGACTACTTAGTTAATAATCTAAATTTTAAAACTTAACCCTTGTTTTCTTTGTTTCTTGAGTTCGACAGAATCAACACCAGAGGACTCAACAACAACCAAATTTTACATGAGATTTTATTATTCACCAACAAACATAAGACATCATATCACTAAATTTCGTAATCGAATAACCATTTTTATTAACAAATCGAATGGTAAATATTAACAAGATGAGGTTTAGTAATTTCTTACAACGAGCTTGATGACAATGAATCCGAAGACCAACCCAAGAGTTTATCACCTCCACAAAACCCAATCGATCTAGAGCAAAACCCAATTGATGTTCTTCACTCCTTAGAGTTTCTTTGTCTTTTTGTGGTGGGATTTGAAGTGTGACACTCTTGGGGGTCTTGGCTGAAATAAAAAGGAAACACAAGAGGAGTTTTTGACCAAGCTTTCTCATCTTGTAACTTGTTTTGAAGCCAAATTTAGTTTACTTCCAAAACTGAACGAATCTTGGACATATGCTCAAGATGGATTGGTGTGAATATTTGTTTATCTTTGGTGGTTTATCTTGATTCTTCTTGGATTCCATCGAGGGGTAGCCGGCGCATCAAGAGAGGATTTGGGGAAGCATAACTTTCATGGATTTGGTAAAGATAGATGAGGAATATTAGGAAGAGGTGTGTTGGTTTACTACCTTGGGAGATTCGGCCTATATGGCGTGTAGACAGGAGGAGCAGGTCTAGGGGAGGGGATGACGATTGATATCCTTTTCTATCTCTGCTTTTGGTGTTGGTCTTTTGTCGTGTGTAAGATAGAAGACAAGGGAAACATTACCTCTTTACTTTATAAAAGATTTACTTATAATTGTGTATGTTTATGTGTATTTTGTTTATATTACAAGTTGTGAAAGTGTATGTATAGTTATTATACTTAGGTATTAATTGTATTTGAATGCTATAAAAGTTATTGTTTAAGTAATAGTGTGTTAAATATTTAGTGTCCCGTGCTATTAAATTGTGACCGAGGTATCATTGTTTGATAACTTTTAGACGTAATATCTTATGGTTACGCATCGGAGATATTATTATTTTTGTAATATTTTTCTTTACGGGTGTTTGTCTTTTGTTTTATCAAACCCTTATTATAGTGTCGGTACGCGTGCAGTGTCGGTCACTGGGGAAAACGAGATAACCTCTCGTCTTACAATTTAAATCATAAGACAAAATTAAATATTCATAAAATGATATGAATGCAAGAGTGGTGAAATTTTTACTGTATGCGAGTTATCTACTCAAATGATCAGGCAAAGCTTATGCATGCTTAATGAATTAGGCTTAGTAATAATAAATTACTAATTATCAGTTAAATTTTAGTGAAAATTTACCGTGTGTCACAGACGGGTTCAGGCTTCGGATTTGTTTACTTACCATCAGTATTGTTCGAAGATGGAGTTTGTCAATTTATGCTTTGCCTATGACTTATTTTTATTTGCGTATGGAGATACTCATTCGGCAAGGATTATTATGGAGTCTCTTGATGAGTTCAAGCTTGCTTCGGGACTGGTTCTGAGCTTACCTAAGAGTAAGGCTTATTTTTGTAATGTTCTTAATTATACCAAGCTTGCTATTCTTCATATTTTACCATTTGAAGAGGGTCACCTTCCTGTCAAATATCTTGAAGTTCCTCTTGTTTCTTCTAGATTGGTTTTTAGAGATTGCAAGGAGTTAATTGAGAAGTTGGAGCGTCGTATAAATGATTGGAAGAACAAATCGCTTTCTATAGCGGGTAGACTTCAATTGATTCAATCCATTGTTTCTTCTCTTCATGGGTATTGGGCTTCGATGTTTATTCTTCCTACCCGTGTCCTTCTTGATATTGAGCATCTCATGCGTGGGTTTCTATGGTCTCGTGGGAAATTGAAACGTGGTAGTGCGAAGGTTGCTTGGGATATTGTTTGTCTTCCTAAAAAAGAGGGAGGCCTTGGTATAAGAAGTCTTGATATTTTTAATAAGGCTCTTATGACGTCCCATATTTGGAAGCTTTTATCGTTAAAAGATTCGCTTTGGGTTAAGTGGATTCATACTTATAAAATTAAAGATAGGAACTTTTGGGATCTCCCTTGTCACGGTAACATGACATGGAGTTGGAGGAAAATTCTTCAACTTCGTCCGTTGATTCGTAATTTTATTTGGTACCTAGTTGGTGATGGTGCGAATGTGTAGGATATTTGATTTCACATACACATCAAACCATAACACAAAGTGGGCGTATAAGTGAAATTCTAGAGAGAAAAAGTTAGAGGTTTAGGGAACTTAGTGAGAGAAAGTGAAAGATATTATTATGAGCTCCAACTCTCTACCTTGGAAGGTAGAGAGTATTTATAGTCTTACATAAAACGCCACACAACGGGCTGTGGATCAGGCATACAGTGGGTAAAGACCCGTCCGTCCTCCATGGTGAAACTTAACTAAATACTACTTAGCTTGAAATAACTACGACTACGAGCTTTCTAACGATTACATATACTTGAGGTGACCGACTCTTTAATACCTGGAATTTCTAATTCCTAACAATCTCCCCCTAAGGGAGGTCACCTCAATCATGTACTAAAATTACATTGAATACAAATAGATATTACATTATCAATTGTTCTTGCATTCTTGATGTAGTACTTTGCTCCTAAGCTCGTAGTCATTGATTCTTCACATTGCATGTTTGGTTACTCCAGGTGGAGGTCTTTTACTGATCCACGTGATAATAAATTTGAGCCAGCTTTTGAGACCATCAGCTAACAAAAATCTCTGAGACATCCATTGTGGTGTTGGTATTATGTGATGTTGTGACTTTCGGACCGACATGCTCACATTCTGGATCATGATATCTTCTTATCATAGTAGCGGAAGCTTTCGTTGATTCATGATATTGGCAGCAGCGTAGCAAAAGCATGGAGTGAAAATATCAGAGTCATTGATGCACTAATCATGATTTCTTGAGAGATGAATGTATTGTGTGAGCATGCGGCTATGGATTGACCGCTTCATTCTGATCAGCTGCAAACGTCGGGCGTACCTGCATACAACAGTTAGCAATAAAGCATACAAAAGTGTCTTTGACCACTTTAGTTGAATTGAGGTACACGGCCCACGGTTCCCCGTTGATCAGTACATGTACTGCCTGTGATCAGGTATAATTCCGAAGAATTTCCTTGACAGGGTTTCGCAGCTGCTCTAGCTGTTCTCAAACCGGAACGTCTCAAAGAAGACAACACGGAGTGAGTGAACCAGCGAATTTAAGTCCACTGATTGATGAAAAGAGATTTGAAAAACAATCGTGTATTGCTCAATAGAAATTGTTTTTGCAATACAACGAAGGTTTTAATGAACATCAATTATCAATCATAAAACACCTTTTGATTTGAAATATCCGTACACGGTCGATTTGCTAAAGAAAAGAGTTTTTAAGCACAAAGACCGGTTTTTCAAAGGTATCCGTCAATCCATAACCTGAACCAGGATTGATTCAAGAGATTGAATCGCCCCATTGTTTCTGTTCAGTTGTCACATGGTTGATCTATATAATAGATCTCACATGCTACCTACCAGGAGCTTGTTTGATGTTGGCTCCAGAAGGCTTTCCATCTTCATTGTGAATATGATAACACATCACTCAGATGTTCTGGCAATACCACAAGGATAATGCGTAGGACTCAAGATATAATCTATCTTTTCACATTGTGTGAAACAGAGAGTCTTCATTGAAAGTGTCCTAATGAGATTTATAGATGATCTCGTGGCTCTAGACTCAATATGTGCTTATTTGGTTCCTGTGCCGGAGACTAGGGAGAGGGTCTCCTTCTTCAATATCAACAATCTCTAAGAGAAAGTCGATAGATTATGTCGGTTCCCCGTGAGAATGAAACAAGTCCTTTTAAGAGGAACTTGAGTGGTTTGGAAAGTTGAAGTGCAGTGCGTCACTGGGTCCATGACGTCTTGTCTTCAATACCGATGTTACCATCAGTAGCATATGAATTGAACCCGGTTTCTGCCCTAAGGTTGAATATATGGAGGGCTATTTGTTTTCACCTTTTTCTCATTCAATTCTTTTTAATTCTTCAACCCCTTCAGTGCTTAACGAGACTTCATAGCTAGAACCTTGTTGGGTTTGTTCCAGTACTAGCTCTATCTCAGTCCGCATTCTTCCCATATCTCATTTTTCTCCTTTTATCATCATACCTAAGGACTTCTACACTAACTAGTGGATTGTCCCTGGGTAGATCCCTCCGGTTCTGGTGGATCATGGGAACCAATACCTAACCTTATCATCCTTATATCACCATACATAAAGTAAATTTGGTCGGTCTACTTGGTATTGTTCATATGCCATTTGAACCAATTGAAAAACCCTTTGAAAATCAATCCAGATACTTGTGATATATTATCAAAACATTTTGTACCTGAATTGTTTTTGATATTTTTAGAATAAGTGCTCCCCCTCAACATGTGCATCAAATGTTTGAAATCGTTTTGCACATGGAGGCAAGAGGAAGAATTAACTTCTTTGATTACCATTTTCTAAAAGATATCAACATCACTTCCCTAATCAAGACAAGTAGATAAAGCATTTTTGGGAAGGATGAGGTTTTCATAAGTTTGCTCCCCCTCAGTATGTGCCTCGAGATTTGAAAAGAGTTTTGCACATACTAGAGGGAACCTGCACATTGAGATAAGTGATCACGTTTCAAATCATAGGTTTAAGATAGATGCTCCCCCTCAACATGTGCATGGAAAATTTGAAATCGTTTGTCACATGTGGGAAGGAGAGCTTGTTCATCCTTATAAAACCATTTACCGAATTATCAGTTTAAATCACACATTCTCCCCCGATCACAATTATCAAATCATTTTAGATTTGTGATCTCTTATAGATTTAAATTGATTTTGAAAGCTTTTAAGGAGAATTGACTTGATTATGAAAGCGTTTTAACTGATAAGGATCGGAATTTAAGACTTTAAACTCCATTGATAAAACATGCATGTATATCTTTTGAAAACAATTGATTGCCAAATAACTTTTTAATTTAATTGAAATCATTCTCCCCCTCAATCAATGACATAGGTTGTTGATTGAGAGATTGATATTTTGACAAATAAGTCCAGATGATTATCAAAAATAGAGTCCGAGTTATTTTTCAAAACAGTTAGTTTTCAGCAGATAAATGTTTATAGAATCAGAGCATGGAATTTTGAAAACATGATAAAGTATGGCTCTGTTCTTTCTTTAAAAAGCGGGTTACTGCCAGAAATAACAATAAACCATAGTTTCTCTTTCTCGCTTTTTTGATTTTTTTTTTTTTTTTTTTTTTTTTTTTTTTTTTTTTTTTTTTTTTTTAAGAATTCGAACAACATTTAAAGTCATGTGTCATTCTTTGAATGACAGCACAAAGACCGTAGATATTGTCGAATCCGAGAAAAAGCATAACAAATTGACAATATTTTTTTGAAGATTTTTCGAATTTTTCAGATTTTTTATGGATTTTGAAGGTTTTATATTTTTGTATTTTGTTTTTCGAATAGATATATACAAGAGATAGATGAGCATAGACCTTTACTCCTCGTCTTCCTCCTGAAGACGTTTGAGTGTTTCTGGTTGAAGGCTTTTCAAGCCTAGTCGTGGAAGTATGAACTCAAAACGTTCTCTTGGAAGAGCTTTGGTGAAGATGTCTGCTAACTGATATTCAGACCTCACAAAATAGAGTTCCACCACACCTTTTTCCACTTGTTCCCTGATGAAATGATGTCAAATGTCGATATGCTTTGCTCTTGAGTGTTGAACGTTGTTGCATGAGAGAGCAATAGCACTTTTATTATCACAGTACAGAGGGATTTTGTTGAATTCAAAGCCATAGTCAGATAATTGAGATCTCATCCATAAGATTTGAGCACAACAAGATGACATGGCTATGTATTAAGCCTCTGTAGAGGAAATAGAAGTACTCATTTGCTTCTTTGAAGACCAGCTCACAAGCTTATCACCCAAAAACTGAGCACCTCCAGACGTACTTTGCCGTGTATCTTGACAACCTGCATGATCAGCATCTGCATAGGCCGTTAGTGACATACCGGTGTCCTTCGGGTACCATAGTCCCATATTGATGGTTCCTTGGAGATACCGAAAGACCCGTTTAACCGCTTCAAGGTGCTTTTTAGTAGGCTTAGACTGATATCTAGCACACATGCACACAGCGAACAAGATGTCAGGTCTACTAGCTGTGAGGTACATCAGGGATCCAATCATACTACGATATTTCGTTTGATCTACCATGATCCCTGAGTGGTCCTCATCCAGCTTGGTTCGTTCAATCATGGGAGTGTCAACAAGGTCACTAGAATCAAATCCAAATTTCTTTAAAATCTCATTTGCATATTTAGATTGATTTATGAAAATGCCTCCGGGACTTTGTGAAATTTGTAATCCCAAGAAAAATGACATTTGTCCCATCATTGACATTTGAAATTTTGAACCCATTTCATTAGAAAAATGATCACATTCCATTGGGTCGGTCGAGGCAAAAATAATATCATCAACATAAATTTGAACGTGAATTAAGTGTTTGCCTGACTTTCTGGTGAACAAAGTAGGATCAACTGCTCCTTTGCTGAATCCAGTAGATAGAAGAAACTTTGACAGCGTATCATACCATGCTCTAGGAGCTTGCTTCAAACCATATAGGGCCTTTTTCAAGCGATAAACATGAGTAGGATGCTCTGAATTCACAAAAACCTCTGGTTGGCTGACGTAAACCACTTCTTTCAGATCTCCATTAAGAAATGCGGTTTTCACGTCCATCTGATAAACAACCATGTTCTTGCTAGCAGCATTAGCCAAGAAGATTCTGATCGCCTCGATACGAGCAACAGGAGCAAAAGATTCCTCAAAGTCTATACCTTCTTCTTGACGATAACCTTTAGCCACTAACCTAGCCTTATTTTTCAAAACATCACCATGCTCATCAAGCTTTACTTTGAAGATCCACTTAAGAGCAATGATCATAGCACAATCTGGAGCTGGTACTAATTCCCATACATCTAATCGATCAAACTCATGAATTTCATCTTGCATGGCATTAAACCAGCTGTCTTCATTCATAGCAGTTTTAACATCTTTAGGTTCGATCTTTGAGAGTACAGAGTTAAAGAAGCACCATAAGGCATCAGTAGCAAGCTGTTTACGAGTGGATACCGGACGAGAAGGATTTCCAATGATGTTGTCAAATGGATGATCGTGAGTCCATTTTCTGAGGTGTTCATGTGGTAGTTGTTGAGGGACTGAAGTAGCAGAGTCGATGTCTCCTGAAGAAGATGGTTCTGATGAAGATTCAGGAGCAAATATGTTTTCAAATGGAGCATCTTCAGGAGTAGCAAAGGGATTAACTTCACCATTGATGCCAGAAACAGTTCCATGATGTACATTTGAAGAATGATGATTTGTTGATGAGACTGAAGGATCAGCAGCAGGTGCTTCTTGACTTAAAGATATTGAGACTGAGGGATTGACTTCATTCACAGGAATATGAGCAGCCTCTGTTGTAGGAATCGACACCTCATTAGTACTTGGATCATAAAGTTCATCAAACATAGGATCAAACAATTTCTTTAAATCATCTTCAGATGGAGGTACATATGGAGTTTCTTGAGAAGAGTTTGGAACAAGGGATGAACCAATGGGACTGTTTTGAAGTGCGGGTCCTGAACTGAATTGTCCAGGAGCCATTTGACCGGTCAGCTCATCAAACGTAACGTGAATTGTTTCCATGATATTTCGGGTTCTTTTGTTGTAGATTCGGTATCCCTTTTTGTTAGATGCATACCCAACAAATACTCCAATGTCTGCTTTAGCTCTAAGTTTGCCTAAGTCTTGTCCCTCATTAGTTGGATAACACAATGCACCAAACATACGAAGGAAAGAGAGATTAGGTTTTCTGTTGTGGACAAGTTCATATGGAGTTTTTCCATGAACAGTGTGAATCAGGGAACGGTTTTGTGTGTAGCATGCAGTGGCAATAGCTTCAGCCCAGAGAAACATTGGAACCTTTGAGTAAATCAGCATTGTTCTAGCTGCTTCTACAAGAGTTCGATTTCGTCTTTCAACTACACCGTTCTGTTGAGGAGTTCGTGGAACACTTCTTTGGTGGCTGATTCCAACGTTTTCATAAAATTCACTAAGTTGTTTGTTAACAAACTCAGTTCCATTGTCTGTTCTGATAATTCTGACGGTTTTGTTAAGTCGAACCTGCAGTTGTTTGATGAGTTTGATGATGATATCAGGAGTTTCATCCTTTGTCCTTAAGAACTTGACCCAGGTGAATCTAGAGTAATCATCAACTACAACTAACACATATTTCTTCCCAAAGATATTCTGCACCCTCATTGGTCCACATAAATCCATATGAATTGTATGAAGAACTTCTGTGACAGAGTTAGTAGGTTTGGGTTTATGGGCATACTTCTTGCTTTTTCCCAATTGACATGCAGAACAAAGATGATCCTTTTCATACTTGAGTCTAGGTAAACCTACAACTAAGTCCTTTCTGGAGAGATCATTGATGGTGCCGAAGTTCAAGTGATTGAGACGACGATGCCATAACCATGACTTTGTTTTAGAAGCCTTTGATAGCAAGCAAATTGGAGAAGACTTCATCATATCTTCAATAGAGATGGTGTATAGATTTGAACCACGTGAACCTCTTAAAAGTTCCTTACCATCAAGTTTTCTAACGAAGCAGGTATGTTTTCTGAAGGCTACTTCTAGATCAGAATCGCAGAATTGACCAACAGAGAACAAGTTATGACCAAGACCTTCTACATAGTAAACCCTGGAGATAACACTTTTGCCAACAACATAATCTCCATATCCCATAATAGCACCGAAATGATCATTCCCGAATCTAACTGTCCCGATGAATTTGCTCACGAAGTTCATGAGTCGCGACCGGTCGCCAGTCATATGCTTGGAACAGCTTGAGTCCAGGTACCACAGAACGATTTGAACGATCTGCAGTTGAACACAGACAAGAATGGATAACTGGATAATTGGGATCCCCATGCAAGAATGGGTTCCATTTGGTTAGTAACAATGGTTGGAACACCCACATCAGAAATAGAAGCATTCATATCAGAAATTGAAGCAATGGAATCATTATAAATAGATGTAGTACTAGTGTCCATATTTGCCCTATTCAAAGTATGTCCACTTCTTAAGGGAATAGTTCTACCAGTAGGCATCCATTTTCTAGTGGGCATTATCTGATTAACCTTACGGCCAACCGGTATCCATCTATATCCTATCTTACAGAATGTTCTTCCTGTGGGTTTCCACTGTTTTCTAACTTTCTTTCGTTTTTGCCTTTTGGCCTTTTTAGCATGATTTTTAGCATTAACAATATTAACTGGACAATTAACATCATTAGGCAAAACATTAACACCACATTCAAGATTAGAAACAAAATTCAAGCAGACATCAATACAAGGTTTGCAAATAGTATCAGAATTCGAATTAATCACAGTACGCCTATGGCTAATACTAGAATCAACACGATTCGTTTTATTCGGCTCAAACTTAAAGTTCCTAAGTTGGTCTTCTACTCTATTCCAATGCACATTGTTAGCTTGCGAGGTCGTGTCATTCCTTGTATTGTCTTGAGACTTTGACCTGCTTGCTTTAATGTCACTGATTACTCCTGTAGAGGGAATGGGAACATTAGTTGGTTTTGATACTCTTTGCTTCTTCTGTTTAGATGTGCTGGGATCTGAACTACATGCAGGCACACTAAGGTTCACTTTCTTAGCTTTAACATATCTGGAATCTGAACTACTTGAAGGCACACTAAGGTTCATATTCAAAACACCGGGCATTGAATGACTTGCATGCTTGGCACTAGGCATAGAACACGGTATCAAGGGATTGACTTGCTCACCTAAGGTTTTAGGGCATATTGTAATTAGGCATTCTAGAAGTTCTTGAGATCGTTTGGAATATAAGCATGCATGGCCAATTGCATTATCATCTGCTTTTTCTAACTTATCCTCTTCTACAATCTCACGGAGACATTCTAGGCTGTCCTTAAGATGTGAAAAATATGTTTGAATAGCAAGTTTGTTATTCCTAAGATGAGGAGGAACATATTTCACAGACAAAGCATATTTATTACAGACATGTACCTTTGATACACCATTCTCCCCATTGGTCATTGGCATCTTCCCTTTTACCTGACTCTTTAGATTCTCAATTTCTTTTTGTAATGAAGCTATTTGTTCGTTATTTTTGTTACGAGTGACCTTTATTGATTCAAATAACTAATTGAAATGACGTTTAACCTTTTCATTTTCTTCTAGAAAACTTTCGTTTTCCTTTTGTAATGCATTTACCAAGTTTTGAAGATGAAACGTTTGAGAATTCTGAGAATCTAGAGGAGGAGGCATTTGGGAACCTGTCATATTGTTCGTTTGACCTTTTAATTGAGAGATTTGGGCTTTCAACTTTCTGATCGTGTTGCAATGAGCTTGAATCTGTTCATCACGTTTGTTAATTTGAAAAACTGCATCAAACTCTGGAGCATCTGAGGATGTCTTGATATTTGAAGTTTTGACATTTTCTTTAAGATGTTGATATTTTAGTTGTAAATTAAAATGCTCAACTTCTAGTTTAGAAAAATGTTTAACCAAATTGTCGTGATCATCCAGTTCAATTTTCTCATTTAGTTCAGAATTAGTTTTTTCAAGCTCAATGACACGATTATGGGAGACTTTCAGGGCAACAGATAGTTCATGAAATTTGGAAGCATTAATAGAACAATTTGTAGCAGTGAAAAACATATCTTGAGCAACACATTCAGTAATAAGAGTCTCATTTAATGTATGCAAGTTCTTCCTCTCAATCTCATTTTATTTTAGTGCTCGCTCATAGTCACTAACTTCAACTATCATTGCATCAAATTCCTTTTCCATTCCCTTAATATCAGTATCTATCCCCTTTTTAAGACTCTCAAAGTGATCTTTTAGGAATTTAAAGAAAGGCATGACCTTAGTTAAATAGCATTCTTTTGTTTGTTCAAAACCCCTTTCCCCTTCAGTTATCCCAGTGGGTGTGATCCTTTTCTTACAATTTTTCTCAAAATCAACAAATAGTTGAAAAATAACATATTGACTGATTAAGGTCTTGCTTTTAGTAGCAATAGTTCTAGGAACTAGATGCATTGGTGTATTGGGAGGATACACAGTCTCTTTAGGCATTTTCCTAAGGGGAGGGTTCGTTACAACAAGATTCTCTGCTTTTTGCTTATCTAAATCCTTCTTCCAGAACACTTGTTCCGGTGTTAACAATGTCTGAGGCTTAAACATTTTCAAGGAAATCCAATTTTCTTTCTTGTAATCATGGGGTGTGATCTTTATTTTCTTCTCTTTACATTTAGGATCATCTAATTTCTTGTTAATCTTTTCCCTAGTGACTTCATCTGATTTCTTATCTTCCTCAGTGCACTCAACGCAACTAGGTTTCTGTCTAGGTTTAAGGATTTCATTGCCATCATAAAGAACCTTATGAGCATTTCTAGCCTTTTTAATGACCTCTGGATTTGGTTCCTCAATAAGGGTAATGCTATGCTTATCGCTTAAGACTCTATGCTTAGTGATCATGTGAGCAGACTGAATGGTGTTCCCTTGTATGTACAACTTGTTTTCAAGTTTGTTTTTCAAAGTTTTCAGATTAGAAAAATCTTTCAAGAGCTTTGATTCCTTTGCATTAAATTCTTGCTTAAGCATTTTCACATTTTCTTGAAGTTCTTGTTTTTGCTTAGCAGTTTTAGAAAGCTTTTCTTGCAAGGAATTTAACTCTTGTTTTAATACTTCTTCTCTAAAATTACTTTTTCTAATGATTGTACGCACTTGGTCATCCATTTCCTGCTCACGAGTGGTCAACTCAAATTTTGCACGTTGTTCATAGATAGCAACACGTTCTTTATAGGCATTTAATTCAGAAACTACAGAATCATCAGGAGCACATGCAGTGAATTCATCAAAAACATAGTCATTGTTGACTGCAGAGGATGCATCACTTGGTACAACTTCACTTTCACTTTGTTTCACATATTGATCATATTGGACAACATTGATATTACCCATATTTTCAATATTTGATTCAATAGTTTCAGATGATTGTACTTTGTCATGCATCTTTTGCACATCAGCATCATCGTATAGTTTTAATACCTCTGAGATGAGTTTGTCATTGGATGGGCCAGCTTGTGGTGAAGAAGAGACCTTGGGAGAAACCATTGGAGAAATGCTAGCCATAAAAATTGTGTGTGCAGTAGGTCCATCATCCACATCAGAGTTGTATGCATCACAATCAGCTACTTGAAAGGCATTCTGATGATTGTGACCTATCTCCTGAATTGGCTGCTCATCCACATCTGCATCATAGGTTTTGGCATTGCCCTCAGCGAGAAATAACAACTCCTCTTCATCCAAAGCAGCACCATTATCCTGAGCTTGTACAAGCAGCATCTTATCTCTGAAGTACTCAGCATTCTGAGGGCGTTTTGGTGATGTGCAGTTCCTTGCAATGTGTCCCTCACCTCCACAATTGTAACATTTGATTGGCTTTGCTTGACCCTGATTTCCATTCCTTCCTCTGTTCTGATTTGCAGCATAACCTCCACCTGCTCCACCCTTTCTTTGATCAAACTGCCTTTCTTGAACTGACTGCCCCATAATTTTCCCATCTCTGATCAAAGCATGGTTGTGAAGATTGGAGGCGGTTCGGATCTCATTGCAGGTGTGAAGTTTGTTAGTGTGAGGTGAAAGTGTCATGTTCTCTTTAACCATGAGTGTCAGTTGATTGATGAAATGTTCCATGACAGCATTTGCATCTGGTTGCTTGAACCTTGGATCAGAAATGAGTTTGTGATTACCATCTCCCGTGGGTACAACTTGAGAAGCTATGTTTGTAATCCCATCATTTGTGAAAAAAACAGTTGAATCATTTGTTGAGCTTGTTTCTCCCTGACCTTTGAACTGATCAAGAATCCTCTTTTCAAACATGGCATGTCTCTCATTTTGAAGAAGGAAGGCATAGAGTTGCTCATAGTTTGTATTCTTCAAACCTTTGGTAAGCTTCACAGAAGTGACAAATTTGTGCCATTCGGGATTCATGTTGTTTACAAACTTTGAGTTCAGCTGAATGTTGGGCATAGTCATTCTGATGTTTCTCATGTCATTCACTAGCTTATGAAATCTCACATAGTACTCATAGACACTCTCATCTGGTTTCATCTTGAAATGTTCAAATTCGTCATAGAGTTGTGATTCTCTGTCTTCCATAGTTAATTCAGAACCTGAGAGAAGCATCTTGACATTATCCCATACTGCCTTTGCTTCGGTGTTGTGATTGATCAGCTTGTAGATGTATTTTGGAAGACCTTGAAGAACAATGTTAGAAGCCCTGATATCAGCATCGAAACTCTTTTTCTCCTTATCATCGAGCTCATCATATGTCTTTGGTCTGTCAATTCCATAGATCATTGTTCCATCTTCAGCTGTATCAATTAAGTCTCTAGTCGTCTCAACCCGATATGGTCCTTCATCAATGGATTTGAGAATGTTGACTCCATTTTCCTTTCCAAGACAGTACAATCTGATTCGTTGAGCCCAAGAGTCGTAGTCAGTTCTGTCAAGCATGGGTGGACGAGTATCTGAACCAGCTGCTTGAACATCCTCGGCAACAGTGGAAATGATTGTAGGAACATTGGATGACATGTTTACAGATTTAAACGGGATTTTAAAACTCTATGATTAAACCGGGAAATAGATTCTTTCACGGGATTTTACTAAATCAAGAGAAAACCGTAAGAAAATCACCCAAGTCGCTAGAAAATTATGCACCAAGTCGCTATCTACTAATTCGCTATTCCACCAAGTCGCTAAAGTCCCATGTCGCTAAACAAAAGACAAGTCGCTAAATAGCAACTCGCTAAGCCTCTAGTCGCTAGCAAAATTTTGGCAGCAATTCGCTAAGATACAAGTCGCTAAAGAATCAAGTCGCTAAATAGCAACTCGCTACTTACCAAGTCGCTAACACCAAGTCGCTACCCGTAGTGGAGAATCCACTACTTGTACTATTAGTCGCTAAGTCTAAGTCGCTAACTCCACAAACTGCAACTCGCTACAAAAATGTAAAGCAAGTCGCTAGCAAGAAAAGTAATACGTAGGTCAAGTCGCTAGCAAGAAAACTTCACAAACATCACTTTTCAATCCAAAAACAACCCAACCAAGATGATTCAAGCTTACCAAATAAAAACCTAAACACTTGTGATGATTCTAAACAAAAAAGTACTAACAAAATCCAAGCTTTAACACAAGAAATCAACCAAATGATGCATACACCACTAAACTTTTTCAAACTCAAAAACCACCTAAAAACCATGATCGAGTCCGAACCGTCAAGTCTAACAGACTTAAAACTGCTCAAACACAAATGCAATGAAGATCATAGAATACAGGGGATTCCCGGGTCGTTATGTCCCACGGAGACTCAATGGTGTGTACAACACTGATTCAGACGATAGAATGATCACTAATGATAGTGATCAGAAAAGATTAGGATTGAATAATTACACTACTGAAAAAGGTTTACAAATTAAAGCGACTTAAATGCAAATTAAGAAAATTAAAAAGATAAAAGATATTAAATAAACGCTATCACTATATTTAAAGTGATGAACGTTTAAAACCTAAAACTTAAAACTTACGTTTAAATAAAAATAACGTAAACGTACAAAATAAAAAGTGAAACTTACACAATATAAATCCTAAAAATATGAAAAATACATTTTTACAAACCTAATTATATAAGAAAATTATTAGAAAAGAAAAATTATTTTTAACACTATTTATCTAATTATTATTAATTAAAAACTAATTTAAACTATTTAATAATACTCTAAAATAAAAGAAAATATGAAATAAGACTAGAAAAATAAAATTAAGATTTAGAAAAATCTAAAATATGATAAAACTAATTTTAAAACTGAAAATATATTTTTTAGACTTTTTATGTATTTATTATTAATTTAAAACTATTTAAAACTAATTTAAATTATTAAAAATACCAAATAAAAGGAGAAAAATAGGGAAAAATACTTTTTAAGCTTTTTACATTTATCTAAACTTAAGAAAAATGAAAAATTATTTTTTTAAGCTTTTTCTAATTTATTTGTATTTAAAGCTAATTAAAAAGGATTAAAAACTAATTTAAATTAAGAAAAATAGCAAAACAACTTAGAAAAATCTGAAAATTTCAGGAAAAGTCTAAAATGATATTAGGAAGCTAGGAAAATTAGAAAAGCATGGGCTTGTGTGGAAGATTAAGGATCTGATGTGGAAAGTGCTTAACAATAAGCACTAGAAATAAGCTAGATGAGCACAACAAGCACCAAACTGAAACAAAGGCTAAAATATGCTAAAGTTGACCAAATTCAACAATAATCAACAAGCCTTGACCTCTGATAAGCTAATTGCAATGATTTGATGTGATAAGCTATAAGCTAAAAACAGTGGCTGAGGTGTCTACTTTAAGCTACTGCACAGGCCACAATTTAAGCTAAAAATGAAAAAAAGCAATTGGGACTTGGAAAGGACCTGGTTGAGTATCTATAAGCCAAAAATCAGACCTTGCCAAGCTCAAATGAGCTTGTGGCAAGGGCTGCAAGTTACTGAGAAAACTCAGCATATGCTGAGTTCTTGAGCAGGGCAGATGAGGCCTGAAAGAGAAGCTCTTTTGAAGCTTGTAGAAAAATCACAAAAATATAAAAAAATGGAGATAAGCAACTAGACCAGGAAGACTTTTGAAAACAACAAGAATCACTGAATTTGGGCCAAAGATGAGCTTGTTAAAATTCCTACTAGAATGGCTCAAAACAGACTTTTCATTATTTTTGACTTTTTATCAAAACTTAAAAGTTGACTTTTTCCAAGTTTAATCTTGATTTAAGAACTGAAAATGATATATATTGATGAAATAAGACTAGAATAAGCTATCCTAATAATATCTAAACATGAAACAAAAGTTTGATATTGCAAAAAGCTCAACAGTGAGCTGCTGAGATAAGTTAAGTGGGATTTGACTTTCTTACAGTTGAAAACTGGTTTTTCTTGTATCTATGAGTTACTATGAGCTAATGAGACATGAGACTAACATAAGCAACATCACAAGCAGCCTATAACATAACTAAACTAATAAATCCAAACACCCCTTTAAACACAAATTTGCAAAGAAAAACTAATCCAAAGACTGAGCAGGTATAAATCATGATCAAACTAACTTTACTTAACCTCAATACAACTTTTAAAACAGATTTTAGCAGACTAAAACTACAAGTACTGAATATGCTAAGAATGCTTGAAAATCACTTACAACTAGTCCAGATGGTGTTGCAAGCTAGACCAAACCAAATTCTAATCTAACCTAACTGATTCAACCCATGATCACCTCTGCATCACCCAGTATCCATTTTCACAACCAAATGCAACAAGTTTGACTTTCATTGACCTTTGAGCAATATTGCTTAAAACTGATTCCAAAAGCATACCAAAGGTTCTAAAAAGCTTAAATGAGCTTATTTGACTACAACATGAGATATTTAGAAGATTGCATGCATAAATTTGAAACTGAACATTCAACAGTAAACATAGAATTTTGCAACTTTATGTGAAAACTTAAACTGATAATCCAAAGTACAATACACTGATATTTTCACTTGTATGTGATACATAAACTAAAAATACAACTTTTTAACTAAAAACAAGACATTAACTTAAAAAACGACATTTTAGAAAAAATGGAAAGACTAGCTACCCTTTGAAACTGCTTCTCTCCTTCTCTTTTATAACTCCAAGATATTTCCACTTGTCTCTGACTTGATCCCACCACCATTGGATGAGTCAAAAGGATCCCAACCATCAATTTCACTTTTGGCGCCAAAAAGTCTAGAGTAGATTTGAGCAGGTTAAAGGTATTAATGGTTTTTGGGTACATGTGGAGGTGGAGGGGACATAAGGGATGGATAGGTGAGGAGGGGGGTTGAAAAGGTTGGCAAAACCATATCTGGTTTTGGTGTTACAGCTGTGGAGAGGGAAGGCTACAGTGGTAGCAGTTTTGGGCGCCAAGTGGGTGGGTTTGACTTGGGGTGTTGACTGGGCAGATATAATAATAGGGGGTCCAAAATGCATAAGTGACAGGGGTCCAAGGCTAGGCAGGGGTTCAAAATGAGTATTAAAGGGCTTAAAATGACAAGGACTAATGTGTAATTTCTGAAAACTCAAGGACCATTCCTGCCAATTCTGTAAAGTTGCTCAAAGGACTAAAAATGACAAAGTTTAATAATGCAAGGACCAAAGTTGCCATTTTCAGATTTTCCAGGGACCAATTCTGCCAATTTTCAAACTTGGAGGACCATTTTTGTAATTTTCTCAAACTTTTGATATTTTTCACCAAAGGACTAAATTTGACAAGTTATGATTTAAAAAGGACCTTTGGTGACTTTTCTTTTGAAATTTTGACTCAGGGACTATTTTTGACAATTTTTGAAAGTTGGGGGACTAAAACTGCAATTTTTGCAAATTTGATACGTTTTTCATCTGATTTTGATATTTTTGCATTTAAAACACATAAAACACTGATTTGTGATATTTTTATCATTTTGATGTGTTTCTGATTGTTTTCAGATGATTTTGCAGTTTATATTGTACAAAAATGATGAGTATTTAGACACTCATCAATCCCCCACACTGAGATATTGCTAGTCCCTAGCAATGATTTGAGAAAACATAATGGATTTTAAACTCTTTACCAAAAGCCATTACTTCTGGAGTAGCCAAATGTTTTAGTTCAAGTAAGAACCATGGTACACCGATAACCATGTGATTTTGAGCAAACCACCAGCTTTCAACGGATTTGATGTTGTCTTTACCAGAAGCCGTACCCTTCTGGACTAGCCAACTCTTAGATAAATTATCAGAATTATCTTTGGTGAGCTGATTACCAATTATGGTTTTTCCACTGCCTTTACCACAAGCCATAACCTTGCGGGCTAGCCAACTCTTCACTTTTTAGGATATGGTGAGCCGAATACCATACAATTTTGGGCAAATTGCAAGCCATATAAACGGATTTGATATATCTTTACCAAGAGCCGTTTGCTCCTGGATTAGCCAATCCTTTAGTCTTACAGACATGGCGGACTGATAACCAATTGAGTAAGTGTAAAACACTTACTCCAAAAAAAATTTTGGCCAAAAACGGGGGAATTGGGTAGATAATATATGAAATTCGTGAGAATTCCCCCCCACACTTAGAAATGAATATTGCCCTCAATATTCAAAGTACCGGCGGTTATGCCGAAACAAAGAACGTAAAAGGGAAATATTACGGCCATTATTTAGAAAGTTTTTTTTTTTTTTTTTTTTTTTTTTTTTTTTTTTTTGGAAATTATATATCTATATAACATGTGGGGCATCACCCCCACACTTAGGTGGTAGAAAGGGGGGTAAGAAGACAGAAATATGGGTGAAAACCCATATGGTGTGTGCTACTGTTTTTGATTTCCGAGTCGCTAGCTTGACTCGACCCCGAATTCATTGGTTCATGGGGAAGCAAAGTGGAAGAAACAATCTCCATCGGACTTTCATTCAATGATGTTTGGACAAACATTTGAAGCACGTGAAAGTTCCACACCGATGAGATATACAGAGAACGACCCGGCTCACAAATGATAAACGAAAATGCCGGGGTCAAAGATAGTGTCCTCACTCCCGAAGGAGTGAAGAAGAGAGGAAGTCACCGAGTAGGTGAAGAAAAGAAGGAAGATCATGATAACAATCATAACTAGATCTTCTTCCTCGGGATTAAGTGCAGTTGCACTTATTTGGATTTTATTGGTTGAGCTCTTAGGGTTGGAAGGCATCTCGGTGGGGAGGGTGGGAAGATTTGTCATAACTATGCAAATTGAGATTCTCTCCCCCCGATCATGATTTTTGCCATCCACGCAATCATACTCCAGCGGAGATATGATATGAGTGAGTTCACCGGCGAACTCCTCATGAAGAGAATCATTCACATGATGTGAATTTGTGAACTCTCGTTCCACTGTAGACTCATCACTATCCTCAATCTGAGTATCAAAGAGTGGATTCTCATAAATTATAGTGAATTCAGAGTCGAATTCAAATAGAGGATTGGTGAGAGTAGCTTTGAATGTTTCGGGAACAAAGTGATCAACATTCTCATTTGGACTGTTAGGATAAGAAGTGAGTGAACGATCATTATCAATGAGACTTTCAGTCTCTCCCAGATCGGCTTCGAAATCAAAGAGTGGATTGATGTGAGTGAGTTCACCGGAGAACTCCTCAAGAAGGGGATCAGCATCAGATTGTGGAAGTGATGCCTCAACGTACTCGATGTTTCCATAGGAAGCACAATCGTCGCTAAGATCAGAGAAAGTTTCAAAATGATCTTGAGAACACTCAAGAGGGAAAGGGATATCACACAGATGATCAGAAATTCCCTGTGACTCTCTCGGGATTGGGACAAGGTCCTCAACACTAAACGATTCCATTTCTGGAATAGTGCTAAGAAGCTCATCCCCCATGTTTAGAGAGTGAGTGGGAATATCAGGTGTGATAACAACAGACTGAGGGAGATTAGATGGACTAGCATACATATGTTTTATACTTAACATTTGTTCTTCTGCTAGTAATTCCATCATAGTCTTTTCTCCCTGATGGATCATGGAAGGAGTCTCAACTGATGAACTTGATGAACTGTTATAAAATTGTAAGATATCAAGGATATCTTCATCATCGTCGTCATCAGGAATGAAACGGAATCGAGAGCTAGATTTGGCCGCTTTTTCTATTGCAATTGATTCCCTAACAGATTTTTCAAACGCAATCTGGGAATCTAATTTAGCAGCTCGCTCTTCGGCTAACAAAACTTCCATTGATTTTTCATTTGGATTATCATGGGAGTGTTTAGATTCCTTCAAATCTTTCACTAAATCCAAAAGATCAAGGAGAAGATTTTGAGGAAGTGAATCAGGCTGGTACTGTAGAGGATGGTCATGATATGAAGAGCCGTAATCGTTACAAGGAAATGGGTTCCCTGTTTGACAATCCGAGCTAGAGTGAGGACCTCCACAATACTCACAACAGTAAAACTGATGTGGCTGTGAGTGGTATGTGTTGTAGTCATAATTGTTATCAGGAACCTGCTCATAGACAAGCGTGTTTCCTGATTGACAATCAGAACTGGAATGTGAACCACCACAATACTCACAACAGTAAAACTGCTGAGTCTCACAGTGTGGTAGCTGATGGAATAAATCAGTTGTGTTATGGTAGGAATAGGGATCTTGGTTATAGACAGACCCGTTTCCTGATTCCACCATGCAACAACTGGGGCAATTGCCACCATTATGAGGACCACCACACCATTGACAACCAAGAGGGTGAGGATAAGACATAGAAAGAATCAAAGGTTAACAGAGGGTAAGAAATGTAGAATCAAAAGATGTGAGAGGATAAAGATGGATTTTTTTGGATTTTTGAAAAACATGCTATAAAAACAAAGAAGGAAAATATTTTTGGATTTTCTGATAACTTTACAAAAAACTTTTTACAAAAGATGGGTTATGTGCAAGAATAGATCTGAAAAAGGCTAAACACACGCTAAAGCCTCCCCGGCAGCGGCGCCAAAATTTGATCGAGTCCGAACCGTCAAGTCTAACAGACTTAAAACTGCTCAAACACAAATGCAATGAAGATCAGAGAATACAGGGGATTCCCGGGTCGTTATGTCCCACGGAGACTCAATGGTGTGTACAACACTGATTCAGACGATAGAATGATCACTAATGATAGTGATCAGAAAAGATTAGGATTGAATAATTACACTACTGAAAAAGGTTTACAAATTAAAGCGACTTAAATGCAAATTAAGAAAATTAAAAAGATAAAAGATATTAAATAAACGCTATCACTATATTTAAAGTGATGAACGTTTAAAACCTAAAACTTAAAACTTACGTTTAAATAAAAATAACGTAAACGTACAAAATAAAAAGTGAAACTTACACAATATAAATCCTAAAAATATGAAAAATACATTTTTACAAACCTAATTATATAAGAAAATTATTAGAAAAGAAAAATTATTTTTAACACTATTTATCTAATTATTATTAATTAAAAACTAATTTAAACTATTTAATAATACTCTAAAATAAAAGAAAATATGAAATAAGACTAGAAAAATAAAATTAAGATTTAGAAAAATCTAAAATATGATAAAACTAATTTTAAAACTGAAAATATATTTTTTAGACTTTTTATGTATTTATTATTAATTTAAAACTATTTAAAACTAATTTAAATTATTAAAAATACCAAATAAAAGGAGAAAAATAGGGAAAAATACTTTTTAAGCTTTTTACATTTAT
This sequence comes from Chrysanthemum seticuspe, assembly GCA_019973895.1. Classification (NCBI taxonomy): domain Eukaryota; kingdom Viridiplantae; phylum Streptophyta; class Magnoliopsida; order Asterales; family Asteraceae; genus Chrysanthemum; species Chrysanthemum seticuspe. The sequence continues at coordinate 282,388,594 of BPTQ01000001.1, forward strand.
CTAAACTTAAGAAAAATGAAAAATTATTTTTTTAAGCTTTTTCTAATTTATTTGTATTTAAAGCTAATTAAAAAGGATTAAAAACTAATTTAAATTAAGAAAAATAGCAAAACAACTTAGAAAAATCTGAAAATTTCAGGAAAAGTCTAAAATGATATTAGGAAGCTAGGAAAATTAGAAAAGCATGGGCTTGTGTGGAAGATTAAGGATCTGATGTGGAAAGTGCTTAACAATAAGCACTAGAAATAAGCTAGATGAGCACAACAAGCACCAAACTGAAACAAAGGCTAAAATATGCTAAAGTTGACCAAATTCAACAATAATCAACAAGCCTTGACCTCTGATAAGCTAATTGCAATGATTTGATGTGATAAGCTATAAGCTAAAAACAGTGGCTGAGGTGTCTACTTTAAGCTACTGCACAGGCCACAATTTAAGCTAAAAATGAAAAAAAGCAATTGGGACTTGGAAAGGACCTGGTTGAGTATCTATAAGCCAAAAATCAGACCTTGCCAAGCTCAAATGAGCTTGTGGCAAGGGCTGCAAGTTACTGAGAAAACTCAGCATATGCTGAGTTCTTGAGCAGGGCAGATGAGGCCTGAAAGAGAAGCTCTTTTGAAGCTTGTAGAAAAATCACAAAAATATAAAAAAATGGAGATAAGCAACTAGACCAGGAAGACTTTTGAAAACAACAAGAATCACTGAATTTGGGCCAAAGATGAGCTTGTTAAAATTCCTACTAGAATGGCTCAAAACAGACTTTTCATTATTTTTGACTTTTTATCAAAACTTAAAAGTTGACTTTTTCCAAGTTTAATCTTGATTTAAGAACTGAAAATGATATATATTGATGAAATAAGACTAGAATAAGCTATCCTAATAATATCTAAACATGAAACAAAAGTTTGATATTGCAAAAAGCTCAACAGTGAGCTGCTGAGATAAGTTAAGTGGGATTTGACTTTCTTACAGTTGAAAACTGGTTTTTCTTGTATCTATGAGTTACTATGAGCTAATGAGACATGAGACTAACATAAGCAACATCACAAGCAGCCTATAACATAACTAAACTAATAAATCCAAACACCCCTTTAAACACAAATTTGCAAAGAAAAACTAATCCAAAGACTGAGCAGGTATAAATCATGATCAAACTAACTTTACTTAACCTCAATACAACTTTTAAAACAGATTTTAGCAGACTAAAACTACAAGTACTGAATATGCTAAGAATGCTTGAAAATCACTTACAACTGGTCCAGATGGTGTTGCAAGCTAGACCAAACCAAATTCTAATCTAACCTAACTGATTCAACCCATGATCACCTCTGCATCACCCAGTATCCATTTTCACAACCAAATGCAACAAGTTTGACTTTCATTGACCTTTGAGCAATATTGCTTAAAACTGATTCCAAAAGCATACCAAAGGTTCTAAAAAGCTTAAATGAGCTTATTTGACTACAACATGAGATATTTAGAAGATTGCATGCATAAATTTGAAACTGAACATTCAACAGTAAACATAGAATTTTGCAACTTTATGTGAAAACTTAAACTGATAATCCAAAGTACAATACACTGATATTTTCACTTGTATGTGATACATTGAAACTAAAAATACAACTTTTTAACTAAAAACAAGACATTAACTTAAAAAACGACATTTTAGAAAAAATGGAAAGACTAGCTACCCTTTGAAACTGCTTCTCTCCTTCTCTTTTATAACTCCAAGATATTTCCACTTGTCTCTGACTTGATCCCACCACCATTGGATGAGTCAAAAGGATCCCAACCATCAATTTCACTTTTGGCGCCAAAAAGTCTAGAGTAGATTTGAGCAGGTTAAAGGTATTAATGGTTTTTGGGTACATGTGGAGGTGGAGGGGACATAAGGGATGGATAGGTGAGGAGGGGGGTTGAAAAGGTTGGCAAAACCATATCTGGTTTTGGTGTTACAGCTGTGGAGAGGGAAGGCTACAGTGGTAGCAGTTTTGGGCGCCAAGTGGGTGGGTTTGACTTGGGGTGTTGACTGGGCAGATATAATAATAGGGGGTCCAAAATGCATAAGTGACAGGGGTCCAAGGCTAGGCAGGGGTTCAAAATGAGTATTAAAGGGCTTAAAATGACAAGGACTAATGTGTAATTTCTGAAAACTCAAGGACCATTCCTGCCAATTCTGTAAAGTTGCTCAAAGGACTAAAAATGACAAAGTTTAATAATGCAAGGACCAAAGTTGCCATTTTCAGATTTTCCAGGGACCAATTCTGCCAATTTTCAAACTTGGAGGACCATTTTTGTAATTTTCTCAAACTTTTGATATTTTTCACCAAAGGACTAAATTTGACAAGTTATGATTTAAAAAGGACCTTTGGTGACTTTTCTTTTGAAATTTTGACTCAGGGACTATTTTTGACAATTTTTGAAAGTTGGGGGACTAAAACTGCAATTTTTGCAAATTTGATACGTTTTTCATCTGATTTTGATATTTTTGCATTTAAAACACATAAAACACTGATTTGTGATATTTTTATCATTTTGATGTGTTTCTGATTGTTTTCAGATGATTTTGCAGTTTATATTGTACAAAAATGATGAGTATTTAGACACTCATCAAACCACTAGAAATCCAAAGATGTGCAAGATATGATCTAACCATGGCTCTTGATACCAATTGTAGGATATTTTATTTCACATACACATCAAACCATAACACAAAGTGGGCGTATAAGTGGAATTCTAGAGAGAGAAAGTTAGAGGTTTAGGGAACTTAGTGAGAGAAAGTGAAAGATATTATTATGAGCTCCAACTCTCTACCTTGGAAGGTAGAGAGTATTTATAGTCTTACATAAAACGCCACACAACGGGCTGTGGATCAGGCATACAGTGGGTAAAGACCCGTCCGTCCTCCACGGTGAAACTTAACTAAATACTACTTAGCTTGAAATAACTACGACTACGAGCTTTCTAACGATTACATATACTTGAGGTGACCAACTCTTTAATACCTGGAATTTCTAATTCCTAACAGAATGTGTTGATTTGGTTTGATCGTTGGTGTTCTCTTAGTCCCCTTTACGAGATTGTTTCTTCTAGAGATATATATAGAGCTGGTCTTGCCACTTCGTCGAAGGTTAATGGAGTTTTTCATGGGGGAAATCTGATCTGGCCTCATGATTTACTTTCAAAGTATCCGAATATCAATTCGATTACTGGTCCTACATTGGTTGGGCCTAGAGATCAGTTGGAATGGCGTGATAGGGAGGGTAGGTCTAAACCATTCTCAATACAAGAGGTTTTCCAAGCTATCCGTCCTAGGGATATCACGGTTGATTGGGTTAACTTTGTGTGGTTTGCTAATTGCATTCCATGCCATGTGTTCAACCTATGGCTTATTATTAAGAAGAAGTTGAAAACCCAAGATTCATTGCGCATTTGGGATGTCTCTGATGGTTTAGGTACGAATTGCCCTTTATGTGATTCCCAACCAGATTCACATGAACATCTCTTTTTTGAATGTCAATTTTCAAAATTGGTTTGGTCCCGTGTTAAAGTCTTGGCTGGTTTGCCTAATATTGCGGATTCGATGGAGGCTGTGGTTAGTTCTATTACTCCCTTTGCTAAGAGGAAGACGTCTCGTTGTATTATTGCTAAATTAGTTATAGCTGCGTCCGCGTATTTTATATGGCAAGAGAGGAATAGTCGCTTATTTAAAAAGACTAAGAGAACGGAGAATCAGATTGTGGAATGCATTACGTCTTCGGTTCGTCTTAAGTTGATGTCGTGTCGTTTCAAAAGATCGAGGGATGGTTTAGCGCTTATGAAGCGTTGGCAGATTTCAGAGTCCGTCATTTATTAGTTTTTGTTTTTCATGTTTTGTGCGTGTACGTTTCGGTGGTTTTTCCCCATTGGTGTTATTGGGTATGTATTTCTGTTTGTTAGTCGATTGGCATGTCTTTTGGCTAGTTGGAGGTTCAAGCTGGTGCTTGAGGTTAATGTTGTACATCAGCCACATTCCATTGTACTGATTGGATTTCTTGGGATTAATATATTTTACCGGGGTCTTGATCCCCTTTACCAAAAAAAAAAAAAAAAAAAAAAAAAAAAAAAAAAAAAAAAAAAAAAAAAACTGAATCTAATTCTCATCCAAATTCAGAATGTCAAAGAAAAATACCCCACAATCAAAAAACCGACGATCTCGACTACCCTAAAATGCCCCGAATTTGAATTTCTCGCCGGAAAACAACTTCGAATTAACCGGCATAACACCACAACAAAACCGGGCTATTCGCTTTCGTCCACAAAGTTTTGAATATCAATCACAACTAGCACAACCGAATCAAAACCAAAACCCGTTTTACGTTAACCGTCCTTTTGTCCCACCGCAACGTCCTTACACCGATTACCGCCAAGAACCTAGTGGGTCGTTGTATCGTCCAAACATGGGCTTCATTTATCCTCCCCAACTGTATCAACCTTATTCCCCGCTTCGAAGTACTAATCTTGAAATGAATTTGGAAGATTTTATGCCGGAGTATCCGACACAAAACTATCCATCTCAAGATGCTTCGATGGGGCAAGGTTTGGGTCACGGTTCCTACCACGGTTCGTACCATGATTCCATTCTGATTGAAGACGATGATGATGAAAAAACCGACGATGCTGAAGAAATGTCCCCCATCAAACCAAATCAGCCATCAAGACGTGCTTCAAAGGCCAAGGACAAAGGCAAGAAGCCCGAAGCAAGCAAGGCGAAAGGCAAGAAGATCGTTGAACCATGGACAAAAGCGGAAGAGATCGCGCTTTGTAGAGCTTGGGTTTATGTGTCGGAAAACTCGGCGAGAGGAAACGCCTTGAACCGACACCGCTTTTGGGAGTTAGTGATAGAGTATTTTCAAAATGAAACTGGCTCAGACAGAACCTACGACTCCATCACTACCAAATGGAAGAATATGATTCGTAATAGGGTTGGTAATTATTGTGCTATCATTGATAATATCAAGAATAACCATAGAAGTGGTGAGAATAATATAAACGACACTTCAAAAGCTCTTAGAGAATACCGTATGACGTACGATCATGATTTCACCTTGGAGGAGTGTTGGGAAATTTTGAAGGGTCATGATGCTTGGAAGAACTGTGAGATGCCGGCTTTCCAAACGAATAGTCGGTAGAAAACAAATGGTTCTACCACTACCTTGGGTTCAATCCAAGCTCGTGATCCTTTGGATGTCCAAGATGTTGATGATTCTGATGATGAGGAAGAGACTAGAGAATCACGACCGATAGGTCGTGACAAAGCAATGAAGAAATCATCTTCCTCCTCTCGTGCTGATGATGAACCATCAGAATCATTTGTAAAATCGTTGGCCAAAACTTTCTTCAAATTCAAGAAGCCGTCAAAAGGGGAGAAAGGTAAGAGTAAGGAGGGTTTAGAAGATGCGTACATACGGTTGAGGGAAAAAGAGATGGAGATGAAAAGAGAGAAACTTGAGCTCATGAGGCTATCAAAACGGGAGACCGACATAATCTTCTACAATACCCCAGTCGACCCAAGTTTGACCGGACGACAACTAGAAGAATTGATGAAAGTCAAGGCAACAATCAAGGAACGCTACGCTTTAGATTATTAGTTTAAGTATTGTAATGTTTATTTTAATTTTAATGAATTTAAATTTGTTGTTTAAAATGTTTAAATTTACAAAAAAAATAAAAAAATAAATAAATAAATAAATAAAAATCGGTCATTGACTCTGGCATCTTGGTCATGTCTGGTCGCCGGAGAGAGAAAGTTGAGGTGACGCTGGTGACCTGGGTCACGAGTGTGCCCTGCCTTAATGGCCAAGGGTGGTCATGAGTATTTTTTCGTTGGTAACATAGGTACACAATATTTGAAATGATTATGATTCTTTCACTTTCATATGAACATGACCGGTAATATTTTTTTTATAAATAAAATAATAAGATCTACTGAGAGACTCAATTTTCTTATTTTATTGGGAGTCAACATTACCGATCATATTCATATAAACTTGAGAGAATTTCAATCTTATTTGAAACTAAGCTTGCTGAAAAGTGAAAAGCACCATAAATACTCGGAAAGCCGGTATCAGCTAGTCACAATAATTTTACTAAACTATATCTTTAATCAAACGGTAAACTTTTTGAAGGAATTTAATATATGTTTTTCACAAATGATTAGGTCCTCGCATAAGTGGTATCAATTATAGAGAACTGATTTGTACACTCATCAAATTAATTGTCACACTTTATTTTAGAGTGTGTTGACAATTATACTCTTACAGAGTAAAAATGTGTAAAATTGATGTGAGGGTATAAATGTCAAAGAACTTTAAAATGGAATATACCAATCAATTTAATAAATGTACAAATCACCTCCTATTTTTTTATCGTAATTTTTTTCCCCATAAATGTTTAGTTGACTAGTTAAAGAAGATTTAAAAAAAATAGATCTTGTGCCCATTGTCTAGAACTAGATTTTTAGTAAAAAGACAGATGTTACCTAAAAAGGTGCATGAGGTGCAAAGTTTTCTTGCCGATTCAAATATGTTTTTCACATGTCACATGTCAATAGACATTACTACAAGATGATATATGCCAATTTGCAAAAGAGATAGGAATTATGGTCCCACACTCCCACGCATATATTTGCACAAATTCTTGTTGTTTTTTAAATGATACATGAACCTAAACTTAGGCTTAAATTTAGACCTAAAATCAAGTATCAGCATCTTGATGGCTGCAGACAGGGACCCACTTATTTTACAACCCATCAAAATGATGTCAAGTGATTTTAGGTCTAAGTTTAGGCCTAAGTTTAGGTCCATGTATCATCCCTCTTTCATTAATTTTGACCAAATCAAACCTTGGATACCCAACCTCTTATACTTATTCTACTTTATTATCAACTTCATACAAATAGTGATTCCAATTAACAAACCAAACGCACCCGGATTGAATTTAATAGTAAAAGCTAATTTTAGTTTAAATGTCAAATAAGAAAAATATGAAATAAGCACCTCCTTACCTGTTTATGAAAAACCATGTAGTATTTTGATATCAATACTGCTTTTCTTCTTTAGAAAAAGTAGAAAAGCAGAAAAATAAGTGATGACAAACACCCACTAAGCTCTATCTTACATATATATGTCACGAAAGAAATAAAATGTTACACTAACAAACTAATTTTCAGAACAACATTTTAGGCCACTTTATTACACTTGCATAACGTGATGGTAGTCAAATAGTCAATAATGTCCTTGAGGTTTCCGAGTTGGTAAAGATGTTTGTAGATCTTGTTATCAAGTGCGGGATATCACAATTTCAAAGTTTGTTTGGTGCAAACAAATTTGAAGTGACCACGCTGACCTCATAAAAAGGAAAGGTTTTACTTGTTTTAAGTTTGTGTAACGATGTTTTAAACCTCGTAGATTGATTGGTCAAAAACCGTAACTACGAAAAAAAAAGTCAATAATGTGTATACCTTGCTAATCATAAACCTTTTAGAAACTTATGTGAACTACTTGTACATATGAAAAAACATAATATTAAGCAATACAACTATACACGTATGTTGTACAATTCACTTATACATCGAGATATATATTTAACACTTTCAATTAATGTAATCACTAAAATACCTCTCAATGCAAAAATACAATCAATAAACCATATTGTACAAATCAAACAAGCTATTAGAATAAATTTTTAATTACTCTCATCAAACACACTAAACATTCATGAAATATAAATTAATATAATCAATCAAAAAAATATAATGACATGTCTATATTTTTTACAATCTACTTTTAACATAATATAGTTTGTTGTTGTTTGAAATTAACAAAACCTAAAATTCTTTGTCATCAATAAAGTTATTATCATGAAAAACGTATTATTGAAAAACATATGTACGCGGCCAACTGAGAAATCTTGTTATCAATGTGACCCTTTTTTATAGTCACTAAAAGATGTGTACCTAATAAGGTTTGAACTCCAAACCTCCTCTTATGAAATGGTTATGTGGCTTGCCACTAAAGCCATTTGATGGTTTTAGTCTATTTTGATAATGAAGTTAATATAAAATAGATGAAGAGACCAAATCAACTTAAAGATTGTAACCTAAAATCTCATGTGAGAAATGAAAATTCAACTGAAGGGAAAAAAAACAATTTAAAACTCAAACTGTATCTTTAACTTAAACAAGGGTATTCTTTGGGGTGCTTTCTTTAACTTCAAATCCACACTCCACTGCCAAATGGTTTGGTACTTTAGTTAACAATTTGGTTTAAGTCTTCTATTACATAAAACAAATTCGGATGTATGTTACATCAACTTTTGTTGATTACAAGGAAGACTTAGAAACTGTTGTTTATGCAGTATTTCGCGATAATGGAGCTTGACCTAATGTATTTGACAAAGTAATTGTCTTTGGAGTGTCTAGGTGTTGTCTATAGAACATATTATGTATTCATATGTTGCGTTTGATTCGGGGGGCGAAGCTTCTCTGAATATGCCTTTTAGAACTACTGAAGTTTTGAACTCAGCTAGCTTCGCCTAAAAAGTTCGAAGCACTTGGCCAACTTTTTGTTTTTGAGAAGGCCAAGTTCTATACAGTAATGAACTATGATTTTTAACAAAAAAAGCTCCAAGACACCTCTATCAGATAGAAAAAATAGGGTGACCGCACATATTAATACCACACGTCCACACAACATAGAACTTGGAAACACGGCAAGAAGATAAGAAGATACATTCTTTGCCAAATTTAACATTAGGTGTTTGTGAATGCAACTATGCATAAAAAACCGATATCTTTAATTTCCTGATCTAGTTGTACACGCACCGTCTAGCTAATGCCTATGTGTTACCTATATATCTGCATATGGACCCCTATTTCGGGTAGGAATGTGACCTGAAGAGATGATTCGAGCCTTAATTGAACCACCTTTATGAATATCAGATGAGGGGTTCAACGAAAACATAGCAATGTAATATCTTATGAGCCCTGTCCTATCTCCTTCAAGTAGGCTTTCTCTGCATTGTCAAGCCGGTCTTGGAATTGGTGCCACTCATCCGTGCACCTGTCTTTTACCTATGATTTGGACACGAAAAAAAATACTCGTCAATGATCTCAAGTGTATCACTTCGCGGGTCAGATTTAAAATGTACTTACCCCTTGCCATCCATAGTCCCCGTTCACGACTTGACCCTACAGAAATTTACGAGCTATCAAGTTAAAATCCCGAAATAACCACACTATTGTTTCCTATGTTTAACCTTGTTTGCCAAACATTAAAAAGTACAGACATTTTTCTTAATAGACATGTCCATCGAAAAGTGAAGGATGTCTATTGAGAAAAATGTCTAAACTAAGGGCGCACGATGAACAAAAAATGTATTGATCCTCATTAAAAAGTTTTCACCAATCATTATTTATTTCACACGTAAATATCACTAACAGTCATTTTTCATATGAACTACAGAAACGACCAAAATTGAAAAAGTACAAGTCACGATGCCTCACCTGATTCCCAAGTGAAGGGACCCCTTGATGCACGATCCACTGTGAATCTATCACACCAATTTTATCATTTGCCTGTGAGAAAAATCAAGCTATTTTATGTTATCAGATTAACAAGTAACATCTAAATAACGTATGAGAACAATGTTTCCACTTTTGTCCAAACTGTTTATTTGGATAGATAAATTAGCCTGTGCCTAAATTTGTTAGCATATATGCTTTGTGGAATTGCATATGAGCTCGTTAAGGTGGAACTATACATGCAAAAGCAAACATTTGATAAGAGGTTAAAGGAACAGACCTCTACGCATCTTCTAAGAGCAAAATCCATACCCCATCCATGCACCAAATCATTCTTCATGTACACAAGAAAGCCCAAATTAGCATTACAGTAACAAAAAGAACCCACAAACATAAGTGGCAGCCTAATGGCCTGGTCGGGTAGCGGGTCAAAACAAGTAATTATCTAGTTCTTTGAAAAAATTGGCTAACTTTTTTTTGTAGTACTTATTTGACTGTTACAGATATAACAATATGCATTAAACAAATCGACCCATTCATGAATAAAGGAGTTGAATTACCTCTACACCACACCAGATACACGAGGACTTTTATAAAAAATTCTGATGTAATTAAATTCCACATGATATTGGACAGAAAACACTAAGTTCTTGATAGATGTACTTACCTGAATCATATACCACACGCACCGCCATGCTTCCTTGGAAAACACGGGAGCCATAATCTCTACGAATCTGATTTAACAGGAAAAAAGTTGGTGACAATCCATGTGAAAATGCATTATAACTAATAGCAACTATGTTTTTGACACAAGATATGAATTTTGAGCATACGCTGCACAAGGAGGTATTGGTGGATCACTACACCATTCTGGTTTCTCGTCTATATCCCTGTTAATAAATCCAAACATATAACATAAGTTTACGTTTTTTAAAGGAATATCTGGCAATTCACGTATTAACCCTCCGGTTTCTTTCTAGTGAATACTTATTCTCATTCGGAGGGTGTAATATAGCACCAAGAAAATAAAATAAATAGGAGAACCTACAAGTGGAATTCTTTATCGTCTCTTCTCTTTGTCATTTCCCATGTTGTTCTGTTATTACGTTCGAGGCCAGGCTGAGATATCTCCAAACCATGTTTTTTAACCAACTGCATATACCTGGAACATTATGACATAATCAAATTCACGGGTAGGTATATATCTGCATATCTCAGAAGCAAAAAACGAAGAAGAAAAATACGCTTCCCCGTTGAAGTGTTCAACGCCAAGATCTTCGTCCCAAATGAAAATATAATCATAAGCTGCTACGATATCTGGATGCATAAACCTCTTTGCATACCACCTATACAAAAAGAACGGAAAATGAAGACAAAGATGACAAGTTTGTGTGGTAAACAAACAAAATATATTATAGTTTCTAAAATACCATTTGGTTTGTCGTGTGACACTGACATGAATTGCCTGCTTTGACCACTCATATTGATCCCATTCCGTTGTTCGACCATCATAGTGAAAAAGCACAATTTGGAAATCCTCTGAAAACTAAAAGAATCATATAACGATAACCTCAGTATTTTCAAATTAGTATTGAGCCATTAAATCCAATTAACTTAAAAAGCGACCACTTCTGTAAAAAGACCTTTTTCACTGCTGCATCAATGTTGTCTCTTTGATCCCAACCAACGGTGAAAGTTACCAAGTATTTTTGCTTTATTTTCAAATCCTAAAAAGTTTATATACATAAGTATTGGATAACAAACCCAAAGAAATATTGTTTCTGAGTAAACATTTCGAAACAGACCTCACTAGGTATGCCCCATAATCTTCGCAAATATAAATCTGTTTCTTTGACTACAATTCCTGGAGGTAATGACTCCGCCCCACGGGGATTTGTTGCAACAAAAATCTGTAACCAAAACATCGTTAACAAGTTAAGCAGACATCTGAACCCAAAATCAAGTGCAAACTAGAACATATGCAGAAAACAAAGAGAACATTTTATAAAATAATATACCCGAGATGTTACAGGTGCATTAACCGGACCAAGATTTTCAGAGAAATTACGTTCAATAGCCTTTGGTTGATCTTCATTCATTGTTTTCTCACATGGCGGTTGAATCCTTAAAGGAAAACTAATCTACAAGATATCAAATGAATTCAAATGGATGATGTTTTTGCGACTATCCAATATCTGAAATCAGCCCTACCTTAGTCATAGTAACATACGGATAATTAACCCCAATTAAGTATCCAAATATTATTCCGGTAATCGCAATTATAATAAGTTTTGCAGTATCATTAGGCTTCTTATAACCATCACTGCATAGAAAAATGAACTGATTATTCAGACGAAAATGTTTGATCCAAAGTTTAGCACAGGATATAAGTGTACTTAATTACTTAATTAGTACTTACCGAAGTTCAAGAGAAAACTTAGTACTTACCCGAGGTGCGTGTATTTCATGGTAAAGAGAGCCAGACTACAGACTTAGAAAACTAGGCGCATTAAATCAATCTTATGAACCGCTTCAAGAGAACATACAGCAGCCTCCAGAATATAAGGGTGTGACACAGTGTACGGAAGTAACTGAAAACACATGGTTAGGGAATAGTCAAATGTTAAGAAGAGAAGTCCTCTAAAACAGAAACTGATTATTTCCGCTTAATGTACATGATCATTCCAATATAGACATTGAAAAGTTAAGATTATTAGACAATAAGGAAAAAAGGAAAACAAATCGTATGTGATTAACTTGTATTGTAACAAACAACTAGTTTTATTAAAGATAACAAGATGTCTTGCTTGTGTATTTAGATTAGTATCAGTTCCTCTTACTCAAAATGTGCCTCCTTTTTTACTTTAAACTTCTCTAGCGCACTTCTTTATTCTGAAATCAGTGTGGGTCACTTATAGATTTCCAACGTCGTTTTTCAAGATGGCTTCTATAATATATATGCTCGAACTGTTCCAGTACCTGAACAAATTAATCACATTTAAAGAGAAAAGTATCACTTATCATATTTAGCTATAGCGCTGAAATCAACATATATATACTAATACCTTAGAATTTATGGATACTGATCGACATGTAATAGCAACGTATTTACAAGTGTACTGCTTTTTATACAATACTTATTTTCGGTATATACTACCTGAACTTGTAGAATCTGTTCCACAATCTATATATACTTTATGACACTAGGTTTATATAACAAAAAACTTAGGATTACTATAGTACTGCAACATATTTTACCAGCTAAATGACTTAAGATGTACAAAAGAAATTACTTTTAGAAACTGTTGCTTACATTCCAGGTAAATTAAGTTACACATTAACATTAGACCCTTTTTTTCACACATGATCACACGGAGTGACGGAACCAGGGTGGGTCCCGAGGGGTTCCGAACGCTCATGAATTTTTGCGTCGTACAGCTAATTAATCTTGTAAAAAAAATCTTAAATTTCCAAATATGCACCTGGTCCCAATAAAAATGTGTTTATATTCTTATTTAGTTTTTCGTAAATGCATCTGGTCATTTTTTGTTCTGGTTTCATCTCCAATCACACGTTCCGACTTTGATCTACTTATACTAATTAACAAATAAAAAAATCACATGTTCTTGTTAATTTTACATCTAATCCACAATAAACAAATCACTAAGAAACCCTAGAAACTTAATTCATGGTATAGCTTAAATCATGGTAATTATAGATCGTACCTAGAAACCCTAAACATATCATATTAAATGTTGGACGGAAACTAATCACATGTTAATTTAATAAAATCGTAACATATACTATTATATACACGAAATTACAAATGAAATGAGCTTATAGGCTTACAGATTTTGAGATGATGATAATGGTAAGTATGTGAGGATTTTGTATTTACATGCAAGTATTTATTAGGTTTTAAGTTGATGATTTGCGTATTATATATAGTGTGATGTTAAATAACGGCCCATCAGCTAGTAGTATATTTGTTATCATGCTTTGCATGCACTTCTTATTCACATACCTACCAAAAAATAATTTCATCATACAATAATACATCATAGTTACAAGCTATGATTTTTATTGTTATAGCCATAAAAGTATAGCAACTTATGAGTTTGATATTTTTTATATTTGTATCTAGTGATTCTTTACATGAAATGTGTTGTTAAATATAAATATATAGTGTTTATTAGCCATCGATTATATATAAAGTAAGCTAAATCATCACTAAGGGCTCGTTTTGTTCGCGAAATTCTCATGATTTTGAAAGAATTAAAATCTGATTTCATTCCATAACGTGTTTGGTTAGCAGGATGAAGGAATATAGAATCTAAAAATTTCATTTCTTCATGTGTTTGGTTGAAAAATGAGATAGAATAAAAATTCTTCAAAATCTCTATGTGTAATTCAATATTAAAATGAAAAGAATGTTTACAATTCAATGAAACTCATTATTTTTACTATTAAAAATCAATTGTTACTATTCTTATTAATTTAATTAATAATAATAACAACAATAATCCTTATAATTATAATATTTTAAAAAAGTTTAAAGTGCGTGTAATATTTTTGAATACATAAATTTCATAAAATTTATGAAAATTGAGGATTTTACACTTAAGTCTATAATGTCTATAAAATTAGATTTAAGATTAATCCATTTATAAAAGTTTAAGGTTTGATTGTATAATGTACGAACCAAAAAAAAAAAACAAACAAACTCACAAAGCCATGCGTATTTGTTTTTTTCTACTGAATTTAGAAAAAAGTTTGACTTAAACAATTGAAGCAAACATTTCAATCAATTAAACATCTTAACTAATCTCATGTTTGAAACTCGAGTGGCATAGAGTGACTTGTTTTACATAGCTGTAACTATTGACAACACAAATGTACAATAACCAAGTTGTCGATCAAATAAATATTTTGAGTAGAATATTTTGAGTAGAATATTGCTCACACGTACTGTATACCAAACTCAAAAGTGATGTGCAAAGTTATACATCTAAGAATCCTGGAATAAGGTAGGTAACATGATATCTTTGTAGTATAATGTCACAATAAATTCTAAAACAAAAGTTTTTATTAAACCATGTGTGAGAAGTCAAATATTATACATTCCTCCATCCCATTGTCAGTGTGACAGCATTGAGTTAGAAATGAGATAGTACTTTCCATGTTAAGATATTAACCTTACATATTTGAAATTGAGATACAAAGCAGTTCACATACTTGAATGTAGTTTGATCAAAAATTGGTTAAACGCCCAAAGAAGTCTTAGCTGCTAGGTGGGTGAGAGCACGTTTATGGTAAACAACACGTAGCTTTTTGTGCTTCTGAACAAAAGCCGCAACATCAATCTCCTTTCCAAGTAGCTGCTCGTGGAGCGCTTCAGATTCCTCATCAGTTTTATTCATAGATTCTGAAACCAATGAACAAAATACAAAGTTAAATAAATCAACAACATAAACATACTGCTGTGCAAAGAATTCATGAACCAACAATAAGAGCATATCAATTTGAAAAACATTTATATGCATAAAAAATTTTAGTCTTCAAAGAAAGAGTGTATCTACCTTGTAGCTTGTGTAGCAGAGAACCCGGGGAGTAAGATTTAAGGATTTCAGCTTTTCGCTTGGTTAGGTCATTTAACTTCTCTTGTGCAGATGCTAACTCACTTGTTCGAATTATCATGCACTGTACCACAAGTAAAAAAAACGCATAAACCTTGAGCCTTTTGAGAAAAGGGCGACAACTTTTATACTAACTTTATAGCAATCATCAAAAGTGTAATCAGGAGAAATAACAGGATTAAATCACGTATTCTTTTATCATGGCAGAATTGCGATGAGTTTAATGGTATATCAGAGTTTAACGGGTAGATTTCGCCTGTGTACATGTACTTTAGCTTAAACGGGTCAAAATTAAAACATAAGCCAAAGCAGAAACGGGTCACACAGGTTTAAAGTATCACCACATCTATCACTAATGCATACAAACCTCTTCAACTTTTCTATTGAGAAGGTTATTGTATGTAAACTCATAATAGTGTTCTCGTAATGACAAATAACACATTAATTATTTATTGATGTGTTTACGGGTCAACACAATTTGACCTAGCCTGTTTCGACCTGTACTATAAAATGACCATTTTCAATCCGACCCCATTGCCTGCCCCCATTTTGCCATGTTTAATATACTTTTATTGGTTTGCGCTACATAAGAACCTCACCTGGTTCCTTAATTCCGTCATCTGTGGTTCTTTTTCCAAGTTTTGTCCTGCATAACATGAATACATAAAAATTTCGAATATTTTACTCCATCCCACAAAAGAACTTTTATAGGATGAATAATTGATTTAACAAACATGCAAGGAGCTATATATCACACAATATGTACATGGTTCACCAATTATAAGCAAAAATTTCAGAAAAAAGGTAAATAGGAAATTTAGTTTTTGATTGTTATCACGCATTTGTAACCCTTTGGTAATAAACAGTTAGATCTCTTAGCTTGCGGTGTACTGGTGTGGTTAACAATTTCAACATTGGCAAATACTTATTTTACAACCCCGTGTCAAAGAAATAATTCTACTGCTTTTTATTTAAAATATTTCAGTTTTCTGTCATTATTTAAGAATTTTTAAGACATGCTGTCAAAATCAAGCATTTGTGCTTGTTCATGTGTTCATGGGACTGAGGGTATAATGATATTACAGCTATTAGTGATTTTAGTAGATTTTTTAAGGTGAAATGAAAATGGTTACAGGTACTTCTGTTATCTAAGTAAGGAACTTACTGGCAAGCTGAATAGTTTGATTTCGGAGATCATCTCTGACCTGATTTACAAAGAACAAAAGAGGAAAAAGATTAGTACAGAAAACAATCAGCATGTCAAATGTCATAACAGAATTCTTTAAATAACAAATAGTTGATGATTACCTTGTTCTGAGTTCTAACGGGTTCCATTGAAAGTAGAAATTGTTGATAGGCCACTGGGTCGGAAGAAAGCTTCCGCAAGTCATCGACACTACATCAATTAAAAAATGCAAGTTAAAATAAAGTAATGATAAAACAAACAACAGAAATTACAACAAATGATAAACAATTTGCAAATGGTTTCTACATCCATGGTTGCTGTGAAATTCTTTTATGCCTTTCTAATCAATGAGACCAGCTCATTGTAATAGAAAACTAAACAGTAAGCGGATAAGAAAGACAAACTATATCCTGACTGTTCCCCGACCACTTTCTTACATAAAACATGATAATTTGATCTTCAAAGTCATAGACCCCATTTGGTTCAAACCAAGATCTACCTCTTCTCCTTACCAAATATTCTATATTAAAAATAGACCAAATCAGAATTGACTAAGTATGTAGATAATCAAATCAAGCATCCTACTATACTATGTTAACCTCCTGTAAATAGAAAAAACTACGGAAATGCTTGTTATCAATCTATAGGTAATAGATTATCGCCTTAAGTGTTTGTGTGGTTAACTGGTTAAACAATTTGTCTACATCCATGGAAGGTACTCGGACTTCATCACATTTTGTGAATATATAATGCATTTGTACAAGAAAGATTAGACCCTTTATAAGAAAAGACCAGATAACAAAGAAATATTGTAATGGTTTTACTTTGTTTTTACAAATCAGGTTCTGTAATCCAATAAACAAATTGAAGATTTGAACTATCTCTTAAGTTTTAACACGCTACAAAGAAATATCCAAAGAAAATACTAACTTAATCTTTATTCAGGCTGTTTTGGTACCCATCACTCCATCAGAAGATCAAGTAAGCAAGCGATATCATGAAAAACTAAAAAATATTATATATAGCAATGAGCAGAACAATTCTATTAGCCCCATTCAGATGTAAACCACCCCATCACTGCCTGAAATCTCACAATGATATATGTAATCACCTGTCCTATTCTATAAGACTATAACTTAAGTAGTGGTGGTCCTTATCAACTAGTAAAGTTAATAAAATATCAACTATCTACATCAAAAGGTGATTTCATTTACTCTGTCATGGATAACAAACCTAACCACTCAGGGATGGCCAAGTTGGTAAAAGCTTGTTAGCTATCATCACTAATATGTAAGAGGTCTCAAGCTCGAATACGCTTGTGTGGTGGTGGGCCCAAACCCCGGGATAAGTCCGCCAAAAAGGACGACTACTTTTTCTTAATCTTTTATGATCAACAGTTCTATAAACTACAGTAGTCATTATGAACAAGACCGTATCTATAAACTATCCTTAATTGTTTTTACAAATCAAACCATCCTTAATTGCCTAAAAGTAGTCATCCTGAACAAGGCCATATCTATAGACTAACTTGATCCAAAATTTCTAAATGCTATTGTTTGAAACTAGACAAACTAGATGATAACGACAAAGATAAACGCTATCGCTTGTTCCGTTGAGGTTAAAAAATTAATAATCTACAAAAGTAGAAAACAAAAGAAAATGTTTAATGTATAGGGTAAAAGGCTACCTTTTGTCTTTTAGATATCCAATTATGCCAGCAGCCTCTGCGGGAGAAACATGAGGTCGATCTCCGACCCTTTGTGCGTAAGGGGTAGTATTGCTGCTATTAGGAGTACCAGGGCGGGACGAACTTGGTGAGCTATTAACAGATGAAGGATACCATGAGTTTGTAGCAATTTCCTGTGGCCTTTGATCCTCTTGAGAACCCCTGAAAGTTAGCACTCGTCAATTATTTAATATTACATCTAGCCAAATAACGTAAAACATATTTCATGCTATAAGCCAAGCATGTACGTATAAAACAATATACTATATCACAGCATCATTGAAATATGAACAAAAATGCTAAGCGGGTAGTTTTTTATCATGTAAGGGGGTGTTTGTTTTGGCTTATATAGCCGGCTTACGGCTTATGTGGTTTTCGGCTTATGTTTTACAACCTCACTTTTTGTGGCTTATTTTGAAACTTGTGAGATAATATAAACTTATCATAACATGATAAGCTTACATACGCCAGAAAATCTCAAAATAAGCCACAAAAAGTGAGGTTATGAAACAAAAGCCGAAAACCAAATAAGGCATAAGCAGGCTACATAAGCCAAAACAAACACCCCCTAACTTAAAAACAAACAAATATAGCAACATAGTCATGGTTCAACAATATATGATATCATTTAGGCGCAACTTAGAAACCAACTTTTATCACATATTCACATCTGACTATTCATTATTCCATATCACATAATCACTTCCACTACGCACATCCAGCCACCCGCTATCGCCAACGAAACAATCTAGTTTTAACCCGGGTCTCTTCTAAGACTATCGGCCCGCCTTAAATCTACTAACATTTCGTATTCGGTATCGATAAAACAACGATTTACGCGGTTTAGCTGATCCTAATCCTACCTAGAATTAATCAAGCCCTAAATCCTAATTTATAACAAAACTAATAGTAATTGCAATCAAAAAACAATCATACAAACATATAAACCCTAAATACAAAAATTTATAAAAAAATTGGAAAATAATTACCAGAACTTAAACATAGTTTTTGAATCTTGTAACTGAAATTAACGCTATAACTAATTCAAACAGAATGAATCTGTTCCGTACGAAGAGATTGATAGTTGATCGGAATATGAAGATGTTAATTTTAGGGTTTTTCTAAAACGTGTGATTTTATTTTTATTTTTATTTGGGGATTTATTAGGTTTTTATATCAGGAAACTTTTTTGTATTACTGTTGTTTGACTTTTTAATAACACGTCGATTAGTGGTTAGGCTAGGCCTAGGGCTGGACCCGAACCCATAAATTGATCGAAACTGGACCAAACTAATTTTATTTGGTTCGGTTTTGGTTTTTGTATATTTATTTTGGTTTTTGTCAGTTTCGGTTCGGTTCGGTTATTGTCATTTTCTCGGTTCGAAATAGCTAGACTAACCCGACCCGAACCCAACTATTCGGTTCGGTTTCGATTTTGATATCTATTTCTCGGTTTGAGCTTTTTTCTTTGTTGGTTTTTGGGTCAGATCGGCTTTTGTCGGTTTAGGTCGGGTCAGCTTTTGATCGTGCATCGCCAACTTAATTTTTTATTTCTTCATGACCAACTGATCGTAATGTTGACGGCGGTTTTCAATTTTAACTTTTTAACACTTAAATTAAAATTTCATTAAGAATTAAAAAAAAAAACTTTATATTAATAGTTCAAATATAATAAAAAAAACATTTCATTAAGAGTTCAAATAAAATGAAAAAATAAATTAGTTTTTATTTAATCGACTAGGAAACATATGATTCTATGAATGCAGTTTATACTCGGCCCAATCTATATATTATACATCTCTAAACACATAAAAAGCGACAACATAAAAGAAATATATACACTCTCGATTGTTTATCACACGCAGCCACAAATTCTTCCTTAAACACACTAGCTAGAAAATGTTCCTTAATCTCATTTCATCAAACATCACCCCCTACGCCTTTATTCCTCTGTTCTCTTAAACCCCTTTACTCGTGAAGTCACAAAGCACAAATTTATGGCCCTTTGAATCTTGTTTCCAGATGAGATTGGTGTTCTTGATGTTTTTAATATTCTTTTATTAAATGACCAACGGTTATAATTTTGGACCGTTGGGGTGGTTTTTTGTGCCAATGTGTAACACCCCCAAAATGGCTTAGCGGAAGCATACAAGTATTGGGGTGCTACTAAATTGATACCACAACATAAGCATAGAACAACAGATTTTCATAAATAAACTTTTATTCATTTCTTAAAAACAATGTTTATATTTTTGATTTGATGTGGAAAATGGCCCATTATAAAAAGGTGGTCCCAATACATAAATCAGAGTCATCTATGACCATGCCATGCCTTTGCCTTGCGCCTCCAAAGATAAGCTATCACTTCAAAACCTGAAGATACATGCTAAAAGGGGTCAGCTTACGCTGATGAGTTCATAGGTTTATTTAAAAAGTGATTTCAGTACACTATTTCAAATTTGGTTTTTGATGATCATTACGTCTTGCATAATGTCATGAAATTTATGATTTCAATTCATAAAAGGGTTTCATAAAAGGATTTCATTTGTGGACCATAAAAAGAGTATATGCACATTACAATGAATACAATGCCATATTTTATAAATTTATTACGCTAGCACTAAGCTCATGCAACCGAAGCTACGACAGTTTCTGTATGCACAAGGAAGTCATACAAATAAGGAGCCAATGGCGAGTGTTTATCCCAATACACTCGGTCCCGACATGCTATATGTTTCGCCTTGACCCAAGCGGGGTCAACCGAACAGGGGAGTCACCCCCAATAGATCTATTTATAACATTCACGCTTTCCGGCAGGAATTGACGGTTCATGAAAAGGGCAATTTGGGATCTAAAGTCTTAGGCTAAGCTGCGTAATATTCTAGGTCAAACATTTTGGTATGGTCCATAAAACATCTATGTATGATGAAAACTTTAAACATGTAAAAGCATAGTATGCATAGAATGCACAATTTCAGTAATTTAATCATTTAAGTAAGATGAGCATGTATCTTCCCCCAAAACAAGTATAAAACAGATTAAAAGTAGGGGCTATGAAACTCACCTTGGCCATGTGCAATATGAAGTCTAAATGGAATTAAATCAAGGAGTGATAGTGCACGACTCCGACACGCAACCTAATTAATACGGCAATTTAGTCTTTATGTTTAAGACTCGATAAAGTTTAACTAACTCTATAAATTTTAAATGTTTTTGTTGTTGTTGTTGTTGTTGTTGTTTCTTATGTGGCATCATCGATCTTAGAACAATTTACAAGAAATTTAGTGGGTTTCAGCTTAGGAAGGATGACATGGAAGAAATTTCGAAGAAGGAATTACGACTTTGGTTTAATGAGGACCAAATGATAATACTTGGAAGGGTATACGCAGAAGAGATATCAAGGAGGAACAAGACTTCGGTTTGATGATAACCGAATGACGATGTACGAAAAGTATGTACATTTATTTGGACATTAATGGATTATGTAATCATTATTTTAAAGGTATACATTTAACGTACATACTTGTACAAATATCTCTATGTATCACTTTTAGTAGTTATCATCGAAGTATTCAAATATTTTAGTAATAGCCTTACTTAATATCTTTGTATTTAAATACTTTGATGGTGCAAGTTATGAATAAATCTCCTTGTTGATGGTTTTTATATAAAAATGTAATAAGTTATATTGGTTATTATAAAATATAATAAGTTAATTATATCTTAACGAAAATTGGATATGACCAATGTATCCAAATAAACTGATAAGTTTATATATACATGTCTTGGCAAAATAGGTATGACTCGACTAGATGTCAAAATTTTTTATAGAAAGGTAGATCGTTTTATTTTGTTCAAATAAGTTTTAAAATCGAAAGAGGTTTTATTTAATCTAAATAATTAATTTACGAAATGTAAATTAACGATGTCAAAAGTTTTGTTACAATTATATACTCCTTAGTTCGATTTAAACCTATAGTTCAAAAGATGTAAAAATATCTAGTTCTACCAATATATCTCAAAAAAAGTTGTATATGTCCCCGACTAATAAATATATCAAAATATAAGTTTTCAAGTAATTTATTTTGTTTATAAATCGTAAAATTAGTTTATTGAAAAATAGGTATAACCCGTGGGAAATCCTTCTATTTAATTGGTTCGTCAAAAGTTGATGTAATTGATGTCAATTGAGTTTTATATCCGGTTTTTATCAAGTGAATATATGTATATATTTATGTCTTGTATAGTTTACAAATCGAAGTAAATATAAGCACTTGTTTTTATACTTTCTTTTCCAATTGATAACTTGTGTTATTCATTAATATTGACGTGAGTAACATGACGATTTGCTTATAGAAATGGTCGCGTTGCGACAGAATTTGAGTCGAGTAGTTATAAGTCGGGATGAGGCGAGAAGTATTCGAGTGTACTATGCGTACCATGGCAATTGATGAATTCCTCTCAGTAATGGGCCTCGCAGCCCAGCTACTAATCCATCTCCAACAAGCTAATTTGAGCCTAAAATGGGATATGGGCTTTTGGTCCATTGATGACCAAACGACACACACCCTCAGCCCAAATATATGAGTAAATGTGTACGACTCTAGGCAAGTTTTGAAACCTGAATGTTTACACGAGGAAATGATAAACTGAAGACTCGATATCGAGCCCGAGAATGGAGTGAGTGTATATCGAGACTCAAATAGAAGATTGTAAACTAGACATGTACATCAACGATAGTGATCACAACAACCTAGGCTAGAAACAATGTCCATGTATACTCGGGAAAAGACGTAAGGGTAGCGACCAAGTTCAACTCATGTCTTGCTAGTTCCACTTGACTCGAAAGGGAATGTTTGTTACCAGTCACACCCTTACGGGTTTTGTGACGGTATGATGCAA
Source organism: Chrysanthemum seticuspe (assembly GCA_019973895.1). Classification (NCBI taxonomy): domain Eukaryota; kingdom Viridiplantae; phylum Streptophyta; class Magnoliopsida; order Asterales; family Asteraceae; genus Chrysanthemum; species Chrysanthemum seticuspe. The sequence goes on from BPTQ01000001.1 coordinate 282,411,609, forward strand.
TCATAACAATGAAAATAGGCACCTCGACGTGGGTTTCTCTCAACCGAATCCAAGTCTCAACTGGTGTGTATGGCTTGACCCGAAGTAGACCAAGCACGAGCATAAGCTACTAGCTTATTATAACTGCTCAACGGTCTTACTAACACAAAAATGGAACAGAAACATGTCGCGATTTTAAGCACATGTCCAACCCAAACTTATCCGCATTTCAACGAGTCACATTGGCTTTTGGTTTCGAATTCACAACCATAACAAGTGAAATAAACTACAACGAAATAGACAATTAGAGATGAGTTTGAGTTTAAACGAACCTGACCTGACACACTGAGTCGACTCACCCGAGTTATCTCAACTTGGCTGAGTTGAGTTGACTCAACTCGGTCAAGCGAACACCATTTTGGTCTATCGTACCACATGAATGAGACCACAACATGTTTTTATTCATTTTATTATCCACTTCATATCCGAGGATCAAAAATGGGATACGGGATTACTAGGACTGAGCCGAGAGTATCACTAGCTAATTTATAAGGCTGGTCACAATGGACCGGTTGCCCCAACCGGTTGAGGTGAGGTGAAGACCGGTTGCCCCACTGTGGGTGAGTCGGTTGTTTTCGGTTGAGAGGCCAAAAGGGAAGAACTAGTTCGGATACTCAACCGAGTTTCAACACACATTTCTCATTATTCTCTTTTTCTTTTTTCTTTAATTCTTTAAAAAAAAGTGTATGAGTTTGAGTTTGAGATCTGTATGTGTTTGAGATAGAGGTAGAAGAAAATCATTTCTTTTATAAATAATTAATTTATAGTTGAAACCCTTAAAGTTTGATTTAATTGTTATTTTTACCCTATTGTTTTAATTTTCTTACATTTTAGCATAAAGAATGTATAAAAATGAGTTTATATGTAATACTTTGTTAAAAAAAAATTAACTTGGTCACCACTGTGGCAACTAGGTCGTCGTCAGGTCGTCGGAGAGAGAAAGCTGATGTGGCAAGGTCGACTTAGGTTACCACTGTGTTCAGCCTAAGGTTTTCAAGTTTCAATTCTTGTTTTTACCACACTTAAGCACAACAACAACATAAACTAAAATCCCACACCCATCTTATACACATTTTGTTTATTCGGAAAAGTAAATGAAATTATTCATTTTAATCATTAATCACAAAAGAAAAGTACAATTTCTTACAATCTATGTTGATGATTCGAGCGGAAGCAGGACCGAACCAAAGATAAAAAGGGGCTCGAGCTTTCTTCGACAAAACTTGATTACAAACCAATTGATTCTTGAAATGTACAATTGATTCCTCAATTTACAAAACCCCTAATTCAATTTGAAGAAGCCCTAAATTATGAAACCCTAATTTCTGTAAGTGAGTCTTTAAGAAGAACTTGTGCAAATCCCTGATGGTTTTCGAGGTATTCATAAAGAGGAAATTAGAGTAAGTCTTGACCCAACTTTCTTGGTCTTGAGTCTTGTGAGATGACTTATATGGCTGCTATCCCTTTCAACACCAATCCCTTTTGTATCTTTGTGACTGACCATAAGGATGAAAGTGATGCTTCAAGCTATCCAAGACTTAGGCTTGAGGGGTTGACCTTAGATGGGGCGTGCGTTGGTAGCAGAAGAAGACATGGGAGACAAATTGATTCATGTCTTTGGAGAGTAAGAATATGAGGGAGGAGAAAGATGATTTCAGGTTTTCCATTCTTATGTTGCTACTGTACAAGGCTCGATTATATAGGGAGGGAGGAAGCAGGTAGGGGTGAAACGTGGGAGAGAGAGATATAAATTTGGGTTGAGTTATTCATACGGGGGCTATATTTTTATATATACCCCCCCTATGTTTTTTTTTTTTTTTTTTTTTTTTTTTTTTTTTTTTTTTTTATAATTTTGTTTATATCAAAAAGCTATAAACCTGAAAATGCGGAACTGTAAATATAAAGTTTAATAAGCCAAACGTGTAAAACTGTCAGAAATACGGAACAGAAACTGACAAAAAACTGTGTTGTACTGGAAAAAGCGGGGGGACAAAGGGAATATTCCCTGGCAGGGCTATGGGTAGCCACCGTATGAATAGTAGGACCCGATAAATTTATCTCTTTTGTGTTATTATCAAATACTCTGTACCCCGTGTTTTATCGAAACTCTGCTTAGGTATCTCTTCCCGGTATCCTAAAAGGAAACGATTTTTTAGACGTAATAATATGACATCATTATTACTTAGAAATTTGATTATAACTGTTTGCCGTTATTAATTTGGTGTCGGTATGCGTGCGGTGCCATGACTTTCTAAATTCACTAGATAAACTCTCGTTTTCTTTCGTGTATGCGGTGTCTTATTTTTAAGGAAACGAGATGACCTCTTGCTTTTAAATTTAGATACTGACAACTGTCAGAAAATAACCAATTTAAATTTTATGACGTGATAAATGTTATTATAATAATCTGAAATTTTACGGGTTGTTATACAATGCTTCTCACATGACTAGGTCCTATTTACGTATGACTTTTTCTTTATTAGGGTCTAGTACGGCGTCAGGTGAATGGTGTAGTTGGGAGGACGTGTCGGGGAGGGTCAAATGAGAGGGACGACCGAGATATTACGGTCGGTCTTACATATCATGTTCACACAAGATTATGTGTAAATTATGAATTATTTTTAAAAAGTAAAGTACTTAAAATATAAGCTTTATATAATAAAGGAATTACATTATTTTGGAGTGATTTTGTCAATTCATTCTTATTAAAAAAAACAATTGGGCCAATAGGAGAGCTCGATTTCGCCACGTAAACGAAATCGTGTGGTGTGATTAGTTAATAAAAGTCAAAATTAAATTGATTTTGGTCAAACTTTAATAAATTTGATTGATAAAAAAACATATCAAAATATAGGTGTCAAATTTGTGAAAAACAAAAACTTAAAAAAAGAGGAGGTAATTAATAAAACTTTAGTGGTTGAATTTTTAAAAATTATATAGAGTTAAGTGTAACATTATAAGTATCCATATTTTTTTAATAACTTTTGATTATAAACAAATACCCTTTATACTTTATACCCTTTATACTTTATATCTTATAAAATACAATGTATATGTTGTTTTAAAATAACAACATATAAATTTGCATAAGATTATAAGTATTAGTTATTTTACTATATATGTTCAATAAGGACTCATTGGGTTACTTTAATATAAAAATAAGGGCAAATGATTGAAAAAAGTATCATACTTGTCACCATTTGTTTTTGTGGGTAGCGAACAATTTTTTTTTGCTTTTGTGGGTACTTTTCTTTCAAATTCATCATTTTTAGGGTACTATGTGACATTTTTGCCCTTCGGGAAAAAAAATTTTCTATAAGCTAAGAGGGGCAAAAATATCCAAAAATTTCGCAAAATACCCTAAAAAGGATAAATTTGAAAGAAAAGTACCCACAAAAGCAAAAAAAATTTGTTCGCTACCCACAAAAGCAAATAGTGTCAAGTATTATACTTTTTCCAATCATTTATCCTTGTAACAATGACTCATGTAATTTTTATTTATTTATATAAGGATATCTAGAAAAACAATTTTAAAAAACTTTAAGTAGTATACTTTAACTTTATCAACGCTTATTATGTGCTATTAAATTTACATCATGTGTACAACATAATATCAGAAGTGAAATTTAAATAACATCAACATCTTTGTCAGCTAAATAAAATTAAATTTTGAGTTACCTAACATAATTTTTTTACAAATATTTTACCAAATTCTAATGGATATTAATGCATAATGAAAAACGCATGCATAAGTATTAGTTGTATTTATATTACAATTTTCATGGGCAAATTCTTATATATGTATGTACTGAACTAAAATGTTAAAATAAATTTGATTTATGTGTAAACTTATGCGTGCACGAAACTTATAACTATATAATTATATGCAATTATCTTTAAAAACACAATATTCAGTATTAATACTTTTTTTTTTTTTTTTTTTTTTTTTTTTTTTTTTTTTTGTCGTCAAAACTCCGTGCGTGCACAGATATTATAACTAGTTTTTAGAATACTAATACTTGATTAATATTAGATGATATTTTCCATGTTTCAATCACATGTTAATTTTGGACTAATATAGACTACAACCGCATTGTTGATACAAAAATTGGGCGTTCCTTGTTTGGGCTCCGGCTCTCGTACCAATTGATGATTGTTGCTTGAGACCTGCGCACTAAGAAGACAGAAAACACCGTTAGCCTTATCGTGGGATTGTCTCCCACGATTATCCTCCTGCGTGAGAGTAAGTAATCGGTTTAGGGTTAAAGGAGAGTTAGGGTTTTGTAGATCGTCCCTTTAACGAGGGATGAGATTCCCTTTATATACACACGGAATCCTTGTTGGTTCCGTGTTCCTCAACCTTCGGCGTATCCCGCCTAAGTCGGTTGGGGAATGATTATATCCATAATTAGGAGATATCCGATATCGTGTTACGTAAATAACATTGGGTTTGGGCCTTCGTGGGCCTGAACACTTATCAGCGTAGCCCAGTTCGTGCTGGGCTTATTAGTATTGGGCTTTGATCGGGTCGTGACCCGAATATAGACTATACGTCATCACGCATGTTGGTATAAATAACAAATTATAGTTATATACGAGTAAACATTAGAAAATGCGCATGTTAATATAATGAAGTTATGAATTAACATGAATCTATAGTCATATACAAAATTTGAAGCTCGCAACATAAACCACATGTAAGTTTATAGTGCAAACTCTGATTAGAAATAAAAAAGGTAAAAGTTAAAGCATTTTTTGCATTAGGTTCGACTTTACCTGAATATCTAGAAGCCTACAAATTACGAGTGTTATGCAGTTAAAAAGCTATGTTTCACGACCCACAAATTACAAGATCCCAAGCTATGATTCCAAAAGCATGTACACTTTTATTGATCATTCAAGAGTTTTGGAAAGATGTACAAGATATTTAGAATTTTTCTAAAACCTTTTCTTTGGTTGATGCTGCAAATAAAGTAATCACTATTTTAAAGTAGGTGGCTTCCTTTAATATTTTTTATGTTTAGACTAGACATTTCTCTTTGACTTAACGTACTTTGTCTCCGTTTAGTCAAGTACGTTCAAAGTATAGAGTACCGAAACTATCGGGTCCGTTTGGTTTGTAGGTGGGTTTAGGATTAGGATTTGGATTTGGATTTAAATTTGGATTAGGATTTAGATTTGTATTTAATGTAAGAGAGAGAAAATATATTATAAAATAAATAATTAATTATTTACAATTTGAGAAATTGTTTAAAATCAAAGTTTATTATTAATAAAGAAAAGAAAAAATAAAACAAGTGGTGAATATCAAAAGAGGACCCACAAACATAATATGATGGGACAATTTTTTTGAAAACCTAGACTTATGATCGAGAATTCTTGATAGCAAATATAAGGGTGTGAGTCCAAGAATTGGGTCCCACAAATACAAACCAAACATGTGATTTTGACCATTAACCCTTAACCTTGTCGTTGAACCCATCAACCAAACGCACCCTAAAACTTTCAAACAAAGCTGGCTTCCTTTTAAATGACTTGGTTTAGTGTTTAAAAAGACGCTTGCAGAGAAAATGGGCCAGTGATAGAAAATATTTCTATTAGACCATTCACATAAACTTGAAGATAAGACTGCACACTAGGCATAACCTTGGTGACAAAAGGGGTGTTGATCTAGACTCTCGTGCAAAGTATGTAATGAAAAAATATTGAAACTAAAGAGCACGTATTTAATTTTTTCGGGCAACTTAAAACGTTATTCTTTGACTTCGATGCAAAATCTCAATACATAGCAACACATAATTAAGTATGATTTGAGATTGAACATGTGTATGTATGAAAATAAGCTAGAATAGTATATAACAATAATTTGATTCGTTGAGAAAAATGATTTAGTTAATTAATTATTCATTATATTATTTGATGCTTATTGTATTTAATTATGATTGTCATGCTATTAAAATTCCAACACACGTATAGTATCGCAGCGGCGGGTATCCTAAAATAAATATTAACGGTATCAAAAGGCAAAAGTGATGGGTAGGAGTTGTACGATTGAGTTATGTTTGGAAGATTGTCTTTTAAGTGTTTGGTCTTTAGTAGCTTTCTTACATCGTGCCATGAGATAATATAATTGTAATTTTTAGTGAAAATCATTATTTATATGTATTAAATTTATGTATTTGTGGATTTTCGGCCAATCAAAAGAATAACCAAGTAACATACCCGAGGTCCAGCCCATCACATAACTAAATATTATCTAGGTATATATAAATGACTAGACTAAAATACACCGTTGGTCCCTAAAGTTGGCAGGGTGCATCGCGATGGGACGAAACTGGCCATATTCATCGCCATAGGTCCAAAACATGGCCATTAAATGCCAGATTAGTCCTTTGACCAAGTCAAAGTCTGATTTTTGTTTTGTAGTCGAGGGTATTTTATCCATACACATTTATACTTTTATAACACATTTATATTTTACCCCTTCATCTTTCATCCTCTTCATCATCTACCCAAATCATTCATATCCCCAACATCATCATCTCCCCAACAATCATCCTGGAAACAGTCGCGTTGTTGCATTGTCTTTTTCACATCCTGTATGCAAAAACGGCACGACCTAACTGATAAATGTAACGACTTTATTGAAACAGCCATAACAAATCTTTTCTTATGGTATAAGCAACATAGAAGGAAAACAATCACTTTTGGATATACACACTGATTCTTTATTGTAGTACAGATATACCCTTTACAGTCTGGCTAATCAGAAGTTGAACAAAACTATACTTAAAAACTACTTTTATTAAAAGAAGCACTCCTGCCATTACCAGATCAGCAGATCAAATATATAAAACCAGTTTCACTAAACACACTTGTTGACCATAAACTGACCCAAAAACCATAGTAAAATGTTGGGAATTAGAAATTCCATAAGTAAAGAGTCGGTCACCCCAAATGTTATCTAGCCTAAGTTAGCTCGTAGACTTGTCGTTATTAATGTTATTAAGTAGTTTATTAGTTTGTTTAGTGCAACACCGTGGAGAAAGGATGGGTCTTTACCCATTGTATACCTGATCCACAGGCCGTCAGGAGGTCGTTTAGTTTGTAACCTATAAATACCCTCTACCTTGCAAGGTAGAGGGTTGGATGTTCATTTGGAATCTAACATTCCACAAGTTTCTCTTTCTAGAATATCCCACTTTCTCTCTCTAAAACATCTTATTCGCCTACTTGTGATTATGGTTTAGTGTGTTTATGAAATCCAATATGTTTCAATTGGTATCAAGAGCCATGGTTTGATCATCTCTTACATATCCTTGGATTTATACTGATTTTTAGATGGTTTTAGAGTTTGAGAAAGTTTAGTGGTTTTTGCATCATTTGGATCATTTGTTGTGTTAAAGTTTGAATCTTGGGTGTAGTTTTGCGTTTAGAATCATTGTATGTGCTTGGGTTTTGATTTGGTAAGCTTGAATCATCGTGGTTGGGTTGTTTTTGGATTGAAAAGTGGTGTTTGTAAGATTTTCTAGCTAGCGACTTGACCCACGGAGTGTTATTCTTGTTAGCGACTTGCTTTGCAATTTGGTAGCGAGTTGTAGTTGATGTTGTTAGCGATTTAGGCTTAGCGACTTGTCTAGTGAGACAAGCCGACAAACAGTACACTTAGTGGATTCTCCACTACGGGTAGCGACTTGGTGAAAGTTAGCGACTTGTATTTAAGTTTGTTAGCGACTTGGTGTTAGATATTTGATGCCTAGCGAGTTGCTATTTAGCGACTGGACAACTTAGCGACTTGGTTCTTAGTGAGTTGCTCTTTAGCGACTTGCCTGCTTAGCGACTTGGTGCGTAGCGACTTGCTGTCAAAATTCGTAGCGACTTGGTGCTTAGCGACTTACTGTTAAAATTCTTAGCAACTTGGTGCTTAGCGACTTGGTCTTTGAATACCTTGGTGAAGTGAAGCAAGTTACTTATATCTAATATCCATAAACACATTCATCAACACAATGTCTTACATCACTGATCCTTTAATCACCAAAGTACTTGCACTCTATGATACCTCGCAGAATAATGTAACAGGCTGCTTCCCAGAATGCTCTACAGTGAATGATTCAGCAACTTATAATCAAAACAATTCTGATGAGTCACTCATAATATTGATAAATGATGCAAAGCAAATGGAATGCAACATTGAGCCCTTTCAACTACTTCATCAGCATCTCAAACTACTTTTATCTACAACCATGGATCGAACAAGCAGTGCTCTCCTTCGTCAGGACTTTCCCACCTTGACAAGAACTGTGTTACTTAACTTAGAACAACTGAGGTTTCTAATTACCAAAGAAAAGTTCTCAACTGTTAAATCTAACGCAGCTCTTCAAGTAATATTCAATCAATTTCAGCCACTTATCCGGGGGGAATATTCGTCAGATTTTGATGATGACATGACTGGAATTTCATTCAAGAAACACACTGGAATGGAAATTCATGAGTTCAGAAACACCTTTATTCAACTTATGGGTAATGTGGAAATATACATTAAGGAAGCTGCTCAAGAGAATGACAAGCTGAATGAATTGAATGGGTGTCAAGTGATGCTATGGAAAGATTGTGATAGGTCATGCAATGAATCAGTTGAACCAATGAATGATACCGAATGCAGAAGTTCAGTTGCAATAAAGGAGGATGAAGATAACTGTACTGATCTCAAAGACTCAGAGTCAGAAAAGGTTTCATGTGATGAGGTACCCTTAACTGATCAGATTTATTCATATGATAATATACCTGATTCTAACTCTGAACATAATACTGTGAAAGAGTATACTGTGAAATCATTCTTGGTTGAGCCTGAATCTAAAACTATTAAAGCTAATGACATGATTGACAAAAGGGTATTTGATGAACTTTCAAACAAATACTCAATTCTTGAAAAACATTGTATTTCATTGGAAATTGAAATACAACAAAAGGATGAAAGCTTTTATGCAAAAAATTCTTGCATTAATCAGGAATTTCCAGAATTTCGAGAATTTTTTGAAATTAATCAATTAAAAACCCAGATTCAGGACAAAGACTCAACCATATGTAATCTAAAATTACTACTCTCAGATGTGCAGAAGTATGACTGTCATGTGATGAGTGATACACTTGAATCTAGAAATGCTGAACTAGCTCTATGTGTGTCCAACCTATTAAGAGAAAATGAGTCATTAAGAAAGAACTTAGAGGAGACCAATTCCAAGATGATCAATCAATCTAACATCTTGTTGAAAGACATTGATGCCCTCAAAGCCCAAATTCAGGATAAGAGCTTCAATAATGTTGCCTTAAAAAATGAGCTTAGGAAATCTATTGGAAATAGGGTGAACACTAAGTTTGCAAAACCATCCACTTTGGGAAAGTCAACTGTTCAGAACCACTCTAAACATACAGTAGTTAAGCAGCCCAATGCCTTTAGAACTGAAAGATTTAAACCATCGAAATCTAGGCTTGCCTCCCAAGTTGATGAGAATGCTGTTTTGACAAAACCAGTCACTTCACTACTTCGTTCCGATATGATGAATCTCAAACCCCAGGTTAATGTTCAATGCTCAAAGATCAGAAATACTAGAAGTCTGACTAGTTCTCATAAGAAACATCAATTGGCTGATCAATCCCCTAAGAAACATACTAATCACAAAAGGACCAATAGTCAAAACAGGGAAGTGCACACATACAAATCTACTAGCAGCTGCTTTAAATGGATTCCCACTGGCAGATTATTTAAGTTTACAGGATCCAAACGAACTTACACACCTAGATCTTGCCTTAAGTGGATGCCCACAGGAAAACTCTTCAAGTATATTGAACCTAAAGGGATCACTAATAATGATACGTCCATATTAAACTGTGTTACATCCAATAGTGAGATTACTCATGTCACTAACCCATCCATTTGCAATTCTACATGTACTTCTAGTACAATGTGCTCTCAGTCTTTTTCAGGTACAATGCTCAATTCAATCAGGAACTTCATGACTTGGTTTCCATCAGAAATGAATATAGCTCACTCAGGAGCTATAGCATGCCAGAATTGATGTACCTCGTACTTTGACTCCTATTCAACTTGAATTAGGACTCGCTCTTCTAAATCTGTGTACAAAAAAAAAATAAAAAATTGAAAGAATTTTTTTTTACATTTTTTTATAATATTTTTTAAATATCTCATTCTTTTAAATTTATAATTTTAGTCATTTACCTCAAACTAATAAAGGATATATTCTTTGTTATCGATAACATCTACGGTCCTAGAAATGTCATTCAATAATGATACGGGATCATAGATGAAGTTCGAACAATTGATATATTCTTATGTTATAACGGGTGGGTTGAATTCAATCAATGTTCTCTGGTAACATTGATTGAGGGGGAGAATTTTTCAAGTTATCTTGTTTATATCCGAGCCGGTGTTGGTTATGTTTTATGCTCAGATGCAGGTTGTTGTCTTGTCGTACCTTTATGATAATCTATGTGTACCCATGTATTGACTGCTTACTTGTTTCATGGTGCTCATTGTGTTAGCTTGGTTATATTATTATGTTATCTCTTTATGCTATTTGTGTTAGCTTGCTATCTGATAAGTTCATGTAACTAATGAGTCTGTAATACATAATGTGTTAAGATATCAACTTGCTTTGTAAAGTCTTAGCAACATAGTTTGGTATTAGAGACTTGCTTTGTAAAGTCATAGCGAGTTGCTAACCACTCACAAAACTACAGGGACTGAATGTGTCACATTATCTATCTTGCTTAAACCCTTCCCTTTAACCTAGTGACTTGCTGTTTTTCTTAGAAAACTTAAAAACAATTATTTTTTCTTTCTTCCTTTCTCTCTCGAGGTTCTCTAAATCTTCGCAGCGACTTGCGTGTGGTAAGGTAATCTTGACCTGTTTCTTGTCCCCAAATATGATGAATATATGCATTTCCTAACTCCTTTCACCTTAACAGATCCCACGGAACTTGACCCTCATCTCTTGATTACCTCGTATAGGTTTGTTGTTGGATTTGTTGAATGAAAATAATTGTGATATATGTGTTAATGGATTAAGGGTTGTTTGGATGCACTAGGGTTGTTGTAATTCTCATGAATTTATGTATTAATGAATTTGTGAGCGTCTTTTTTGTGATTCGAGTTGGGTTGTGTTTCTGAAATCGTTTGTGTATATGGATTAACTGAACGTGTTGGGTTGTGTTTCTAAAAAGAATTTGATTATGTTGAATGGATTGCGACGTTATTAGAATGATATGATTGGGTTCTTGGTGGCAAGTCATCTGCTGTAATAATGTTCTTGGTAGCGAGTTAGTGTACAAATTCATCGTGGCGAGTTGTTACTCTTAAGTGCGTTCAAGTTAGCGACTTAGTGAACAGATTTGTAGCGACTTAGTAGTATTACTGTTGATGGCGACTTGTCTTTACAAGTTAGCGACTTAGTAATTGTAGCGACTTAGTGAATTGATTTGTAGCGACTTGGCAGTGTTACTATTGATGGCGACTTGTCTTTACAAGTTAGCGACTTTGTAAGTTTTCATGTAGCGACTTAGCCTTGTTATCCTTAATAGCGACTTGTCCATTTATGATTAGCGACTTAACTGGTTTATTTTTCATGCGGCTACTAGGGTTATTAAAATATTTTAAGGCAACTTGCTAGGATAATCTCATGCTTACAATCTTGATTCAGGATTTCCTGTAGCAACTTGTATTGACAACTCAATCTTTGTGACCTGCTATAACATTTCTGATTGAGCAAGTTGTACTTGGATTCTCTTGTAGCAACTTAGTATCACAACTTGTTTCATACAAACTGTTATATCATTTCCACATTTGTATCTTGTTTCATGACATTATTTCTTAGCAAATGTGCTTTTTAATTTTTTTTAATTTAATTCCAAAACAACTCGTCTCGTGAAAACTATATCAATTGGAGTCTTTAACCTTAAAAACTCGCTAATGCCACTCAATCTATCTCAATATGCTTATGGGATCCCTGTCTGAGCTTCTAAGTTTGTGTGTTTATGACTTAAGGGTGTATTCAATGTTGCTTAACTAACCATTTATAATCTAACATGCTCTCAATCATCGTTGTTGTTTGTGTGTATCGTTAGATCTTCAATGGCAAACACAACCTCAGCTGATAACATTTGCATCGTCTGCTCCACCCAATGTGCTTACAGACAACGAAATCTTTCCTAAAGATAAATGGGTAGAGATAGGAAAAAGTAACTGTTATGTGGACATGCAAAAGCTGCAACAAAATCCAATCCTCAAAGTGTCAATTGATATCCTCAAAAACACTAACTTCTTCAGCGCCCTAACCAAGCAATGCACAATTCCCAACATCTACATACAACAATTCTGGAACACCATTGAATATGACAATATCACAACTCACTATACTTGCAAGCTGGATGATAAGGAATTTGTGATCAACTCGGACATTCTCAGCAAGGCTCTTGGAATCACACCCTGTAACCCCACCATACGAACTAAACCTCCACCTAATGCGGAAGAGCTTATAGTCTTTCTGATTGGTTTAGGTTATCAAGTCAGCATTTTAAGGGCTTCTGACATCATCACAGGACACATGTACCAACCTTGGAGAGCAATGACTACAGTTCTCAATTTATGCTTGTCATGCAAAACATCCGGGTTTGATAAAGTAAGGATTCCCATCTTGCAAATTTTATGGGGTATAGTCAATGGGGTGAATGTTAATGTAACGAAACGCATTTGGGAAGAATTCTCATTGTCAATGAACACATTTATCTCTGATAGAACGAACTTTTAGAATAAAGCTCAGGGTAGAAAGAAAGTTAACAAACTTGTGATCCCTAGTATCAGATTCTCGAAACTTGTCATCCAGTACTTGCAACAAACTCACAACTTCAATCCTAGGAGTGAATCAGTCTTACATAATGCAAAGGATGAATTTGTTCTGGGTAATCTGAGATATGCTGCTAAAGGTATGGATAAGGAGATCTATGGTCTGGCGATTCCTGATAGTCTTCTCAATGTCGATATTAAGAAGACGGATCACTTTAAACTATACAAGAAAAGGGCTTCCAGATCCAGTGTTAATGATGATGTCTCTCCCACTCCACCACAATCCAAGTCAACTAAGTCTGTTTCTGGCTCTAAGACTTCAAAGACTTCATATGCTGCTCTCCCTAAAAAGAGACTTGAAAGGTCACAAACTACTGATACCACAACCCAGAAGCAGAAAAGAAAGAAGAAGGAAGTGGAAAAGGGAAATGTTGAGAAAACAGAGGTTTCAAGGGGTAAGACTAGTTTGATTGATGAAGATGATGCTGCTTTGCAACTAGAGATCAAGCAAAGCCTTGAAAGTCAGAATGTGAGAGCACCGGTTGGAGGAGTAGTGCTAAGAGAACCTGAGCAAGTGTCTCGCCAAACAACACCAATCACACAAGACAAAGGGAAAGGGATTGTTGGTGTAGAACAAGCTGCTCACATGCTTCTGACCTTCTCATCTTCACCATCAAGAACTACCAATCAGTTTGAGCTAAAGAAAAGAATTGTTGAATCTTCTTCAGCTCAAGAACATTCTAGACTGGAAAAGGAGGTACCTGAAGCACAAGCAGAAACTCCTGCATCGAGGGATACCCAGTCTGAGCAAAATTTTGAGGAAGAGTTGCAACACATCTCATAGGAGAACCTTGAAGCAAGATCTGATGAGACCAGGCACTTGGAAGAACCAAATCTGTCTAATGACTCTCTATCCTCTTTGAAGAACCTTGATACAGACATCTCCTTTGGTGATCAGTTCATAAACAACAAACCCACAGACACTGAGACTCTGAAGCAAGATAAGGAGAAAGATGAAGTAGAATCCATGTTCACCGTCAACATACAGCAAGACACTTCTACAATCCCGCCCATGTCTGCTCCTTCTCTTAAAACCGCACTTCCACCACCTAATCCTACTAATGTTCAAACAGTTGAACCAGTGATTACAGTCTCTGATACTGTCACTCCTCCTGCCTCGCCACCTCCTGCTTCATCATCTCTAGTCAAAACAACTGAACAATTACTTGAAGAGGCCATGACACGTATTGCAACCATTGAGAAGCATTTTCCTATCGCCGTCAATAATCTTGATAGTCGTGTCAAAAAGCTAGAGAATTTTAAAATCAATGAGGTCATTACAAAGGCAGTAGAAGATGGTATCAAAGATGCAGTTGATTGGGCGATGAAGGCTCCGTTACTTCAACGATTTAAAGACTTGCCAATCTCTGATATGAGATCAGCTCTCTCTGAAAGAATGTACGATGCAGGAGAGCATTTGAACGATACACATAAGAAACTATACGAAGCACTCGAGGAATCAATGAGACTTGACAATTATCAGCAATTTGTGGAAGATGTACAAGAAAGGGATAATAAGAAGAAAAGAAAGATTGTTCCAGAGAAAACTGCTGATAAGTTTGGAGGTCCCAAGCCACCACCTCCAACTGGAGGAGCTGGAGCTTCTGGTATTGGTGGATCTTCTAGAACAACTACCCCACCTTCACCACAACCTCCATCATCACCACCAAAACCTTCCAATCAATCTAGTCCTTCCGGAGAAAAGGGGAATCAGAAGAAATCTGCAGCTTGGACAACGGTTGATTCAAGGTTCACACCCACAGTCTCTTCAATTCCTGAAGATCAAATGGTTCATGAAGAGTCGCATGTCATGACAGAGTCTGAATCAGATGACGATGATGCATCCACCAAGCATATTCCCAAGCCGTCTGAAGATGATTGGTTTGATTCATACGTGACAGGTAAACGCACTAACACATCCAGAGTTGCACCTTCAAGAGATACAATTCAAAGCTGGATCATCGAGGAGAGACCTCATACTCCAGAACCTTCATGGTCTATCCCAGAGTCTGACTCGATGATCCCTGACAACAACTGGGCTACAACAATCTCTACCAACTATGAAACCCCAGATGAAGACTCTCTCCTTCATATCACTGGTGATATGGGCAGCTTCATTAAGTGGTTTTGTGAACAGAAGAAAATCACGTCCATCACTCCAAAGGATCTTGAAGGACCAGCTTATGAAATTGTCAAGGTGTTTCACTCTGATGCCAATCAGCTCCAATACCAGATGGAAGAATGCCATAAGATGCTGAATGATCAAGTCAGTGAACAGATTAGTCGATTCAATGTGAACATGCCTCTTCCGCTCGGTGGTGAACCTGGTCAAATTACTATTCAGTCTGAGTTCTTCTTCAACCATGACCTAGATTATCTTTGTGGCCATACTACTAAAAGAAGACCAGCCTTATCAATCTCAAAGATGAAAGCTGCTACCTACTATGATCAGGGTCTTGAACAAATGGTTCTGGATCAATTCTGGGCAGACAAAGAATAAGAATATGACATCGAGGCTTCGTACGGAATCTCTCATTGGTGGTTCAAGAAGAAGAAATTCTACATTGAGAGACATGCAGCTAAAAGGAGTCGCAAAGATGTTCGATCCAAGCTGCGAATTTTAAGTGTTGTTCGAGTAGAGGTCTTCCCAATCTATGGCTATGAGTATTTGAAGAAGATCGTTCTTAAAAGAGCAGACCTGAAAGAATATATTATTGAAGAAAACGACTTTAAACATCTCCTGCCAAATGACTTTGAAGATCTCTATCTTTTGAATCTTCAAGGACACCTTGAACACCTACCTGTTCGTGAAAAGAAAGCTCTATCTGCCACTGTCAATCTTTGGATTAGAGGCTTAGTCATCCGAAAACGGGTTGAGGACTTTCATCTTGGGATAGAAAGCTACCAGACTCGAGTCAATTTAACAAGGCCACAATGGGATACCAAAGGACAAGAATTTCTTCACAACTACAGAGTGCTTGATACACCCAGAGCCGTCCTCTTCCACGACAGGTACGGAACTCGCATGCTGATGAGATTGTGCGAGCTCTACAAATTCAGTGATGGTACTCTCAAGATGGTTGAAGAAGAGTTGAACTCAAGAGTAAAAGAAATCAGAGTTGATCTGAATCCGTGGAACAAAACAAAATTCTGGTCTGATGATGACTTGAAGAGGTGTGAAGATTTCATTGTTGCAATCAAGCGAAGAATCAAGACTCGAATCATCTTCCGCAGCCTTGAAAGTTTTGTTGGTGGTAGACTTCGTGATGGTCATTACAAACTACTTCAAAGAACTGAGTGAAGTCATCTTCCGAAAGTAGTTTCTGTTTTGTACTATTTATGTGTAATATGTGGTGTACATTCTATAAACAACTATAATGTATGTAATAGTGCTAGGTTGTGTGTTGTGGTTTCCCTTATGTATAAAAAGGGAACTTCAGTCTTGTCCACTTCAATCTTATAAAACCAGACACATTTTTCTCCAACAAATGTTTTGTTTCATACATATTTAAATCACTTGAGATCCAAAATCTCAAAGGATTTGAAATTTTTGATCGGGGGAGAAAATGTGATATAAATATGAAAGACAATAAAAGATGACCTTTTTCAATGTGCGTACTGCTCTCTCATATATGCTAAATTATTTTGCAAATCTCAAAGCATATATTAAGGGGGAGCATTTCAAATCGAAAATAAACCTTCAAGGTACAAAGCTTTATATGTTTCATCATAAAGTACCTTGATTGATTTTCATTTGGTTTCTGTATGGCGGGTATGATCGTTAATGTGCTTCTAAGAACCTTTTTCCCTCTAGTATGTGCATAACTCTTTCAAACCTCAAGGCACATATTAAGGGGGGGCAAACTTTTGAAAACCTCATCCTTCCTTTATATGCTTTATCTACTTGTTTTGATCAGGGAAGTGATGTTGATATCTTTTAGAAAATGGTAATCAAAGAAGTTAATTCTTTCTCTTGCCTCCGTGTGCAAAACGATTTCACTTGATGCACATGTTGAGGGGGAGCTCTTGTTCTAAAAATATCAAAAACAATTCAGGTACAAAATGCTTTGATAATATATCATAAGTATCTGGATTGATTTTCAAATGGTTTTCAATTGGTTCCAATGGCAGATGAACAATACCAAATAGACCGACCAACTTTACTTTATGTATGGTGATATAAGGATGATAAGGTTAGGTATTTGTTCCCATGATCCGCCAGAACCGGATGGATCTACCCAGGGACAATCCACTAGATAGTGTAGAAGTCCTTAGGTATATTGGAAAAAAGGAGAAAAATGAGATGTGGGAAGAGTGCGGACTAAGACTGAACTAGTACTGGAATAAACCCAACAAGGTTCTAGTCATGAAGTCTCGGTAAGCACTGAAGGGGTTGAAGAATGAAAAATAATTGAATGTGAAAAAGGGTGAAAAGAAATAGCCCTCCATTTATTCAACCTTAGGGCAGAAACCGGGTTCAATTCATATGCTACTGGTGGTTACCAAGGTAATATCGGTATTGAAGACAAGACGTCATGGACCCAGTGACGCACTGCACTTCAACTTCCCAAACCACTCAAGTTCCTCTTAAAAGGACTTGTTTCATTCTCACGGGGAACCGACATTATCTATCGACTTTCTCTTAGAGATTGTTGATATTGAAGAAGGACACCCTCTCCCTAGTCTCCGAAATAGGACCCAAATATGCACAAATTGAGTCTAGACCCACGAGATCATCAATAAATCTCATTAGGACACTTTCAATGAAGACTCTCTGTTTCACACAATGTGGAAAGAGAGATTATATCTTGAGTCCTACGCATTATCCTTGTGGTATTGCCAGAACATCCGAGTGATGTGCAAACATATTCACAATGAAGATGGAAAGCCTTCTGGAGCCAACATCAAACAAGCTCCTGGTGGGTGGCATGTGAGATCTATTCTATAGATCAACCATGTGACAACTGAACAGAAACAATGGGGCGATTCAATCTTTTGAATCAATCCTGGTTCAGGTTATGGATTGACGGATACCTTTGAAAAACCGGTCATTGTGCTTAAAAACTCTTTTCTTTAGCACATCGATTGCGTACTTATATTTCAAAATAAAAGGTGTTTATGATTGATAATTGATTTTCATCAAAACCTTCGTTGTATTGCAAAAACAATCTCTATTAAGCAGTACACGATTGCTTTTCAAATCTCTTTTCATCAATCGGTGAATCTCAATTCGCTGGTTCACTCACTCCGTGTTGTCTTCTTTGAGACGTTCCGGTTTGAGAACGGCTAGAACAGCTGCGAAACCCTATCAAGGAAATTCTTCGGAATTATACCTGATCACAGGCAGTACTTGTACTGATCAACGGGGAACCGTGGGCCGTGTACCTCAATTCAACAAAAGTGATCAAAGACACTCTTGTGTGCTTTATTGCTAACTGTTTTATGCAGGAACACCCTACGTTTGCAGCTGATCAGAATGGAGCGGTCAATCCATAGCCGCATGCTCACACAACACATTCATTTCCAAAGAAATCATGATTAGTGCATCAATGACTCTGATATTATCACTCCATGCTTCTGCTACGCTGCTGCCAATATCATGAATCAACGAAAGCTTCCGCTACTCTGATAAGAAGATATCATGGTCCAGAATGTGAGCATGTCGGTCCAATTTGTCACATTTTCATATGCTGGCAACACTTCAATGTATGATAATGCTGAGCTTTACTGTGGCTGATGATCTCTTATAATGCTCAAAGGTTATCATAGTGGATCAGCCTTTCAACCTCCACGAAATATTCATTACAGTTGTTCAATGATGAAATCTCCACAGATGCACATAGTTTGAATACTTTGATGAAGAGAAGTCTACGAGCTCAAGACTGAAGATTTATTAGAATGCTAGGATTCACAATGTAATTTATGGGGTGACCTCCCTTAGGGGGAGATTGTTGGGAATTGGAAATTCCATAAGTAAAGAGTCGGTCACCCCAAATGTTATCTAGCCTAAGTTAGCTCGTAGACTTGTCGTTATTAATGTTATTAAGTAGTTTATTAGTTTGTTTAGTGCAACACCGTGGAGGAAGGACGGGTCTTTACCCATTGTATACCTGATCCACAGGCCGTCAGGAGGTCGTTTAGTTTGTAACCTATAAATACCCTCTACCTTGCAAGGTAGAGGGTTGGATGTTCATTTGGAATCTAACATTCCACAAGTTTCTCTTTCTAGAATATCCCACTTTCTCTCTCTAAAACATCTTATTCGCCTACTTGTGATTATGGTTTAGTGTGTTTATGAAATCCAATATGTTTCATAAAAAACTATTAAACTATGATATCAGAGACTTATAAAAGGATTTAAAATTTATATTCACAAATGGATAAGGGACGACAAGATAAAAATATAACATACAAGCTGGAAAGCTACAAACATACATTGTTATCTTGCACTTGCAGATTTCACAAGCTTGTTGCCTTCTTTTGGTCTTATAGATACAAAATGGTTATGGATTGTTGTCGTAAATGACTACGAGATGGTGTTGGAATAGGTGGTCAGGTAAGATACTCAGTTTTCCGTTGATTTGAAATCCAGCCAGCTGAGAAGGAACATCTGGTTTGTCGCATACCTGATTCTGCATCAAGTTAAAACACACCCAAGTTTTATACCTGATTCTGCATCAAGTTAAAACACACCCAAGTTTTTAGTTTTCCTAAACCAATAGCACAAGTCAATTTGACTACATAGTTTTAGAATTGGTATAAAGATATCAAGTACAAAAGAAAGAGTAATGGAACACCCTTTGTGACTTACATGCAGGAACTAATCTAATCTAACTTGATAGGTTAATTTCAGGAAAAAACAATCATGTAGCTAATCTAATCTAACATATGTTTACACCAACTTAATTAAAATCACTTGTCCATAAACTTATCCAAAAACCATAGTTAAAAACTATTAAGATTCAGTATCAAATACCTATAATAGAGTTGATAATTTATATTCACAAACGGATAATGGATGAGAAGATAATATACAGCATACAAGCTGGAAAGTTACTAACATATAATTTCATAACTCATTGTACACTACTATCTTGGCTCCTGCAACTTTTATGAGCTTGTTGTCTTCTTTTGGTCTTACAGATACACACCAGCTATGGATCATTGTCATAAATGATTTCAATAGATGGTATTTTAGCAGCCGGTGGTGTTGTCAGTAAGATATTCGGTTTTCCATTGATTTGAAATTCAGCCAATAGAGAAGCAAGGTCTGGTTTGTTGCATAAGGGATTCTGCATCAAGTTAAACTGCTCCAGTTTTCCTAGACCAATAGCACAGGTCAGTTTCCAAATTTGTATAAAAAAAAGAAAGAAAGAAAGAAAAAAGTTATAGATAGAGATTCTCACCCTTTGCAGCTTCCAGGAAGGAGCACACAGTAGGGAATGATTCTACAGGTATCCAGTTAGCACTTGCATCCATTGAAACCAGTTTTGGAGATTGTGAAATCAACTTGGTTAAAAAACGTGCAATTCTGTCTCCGCTTTTGTTATGACTATAGAAGATTAATAAATGAGTTCTTATCCACATTATAATAAAAACTTCTGAGAGAAAGAAAAGAACTTTAGTGAAGGTGAACCTTATATTGAGTCGCACAAGACTCGGTTCTCCAGGATGATATTGGGGAGATGATGATGTTGGGGAGATGAATGATTTGGGTAGATGATGAAGAGGATGAAAGATGAAGGGGTAAAATATAAATGTGTTATAAAAGTATAAATGTGTATGGACTAAAATACCCTTGACTACAAAACAAAAATCAGACTTTGACTTGGTCAAAGGACTAATCTGGCATTTAATGGCCATGTTTTGGACCTATGGCGATGAATATGGCCAGTTTCGTCCCATCATGATGCACCGTGCCAAGTTTAGGGACCAACGGTGTATTTTAGTCAAATGACTATATACCCTAATTTTTCTCATAGTTAAGAAACCCTAATCTCACAAACCACATCATAGGTAGCCGCAAAGCCAATCTGAAATACTTCTAGCAGTCAAAAATCCAAACACACAAGATCATTATAATCTTTATGTTACAAATCAAAGCTACCCACAAAAGGAGATCATATTTTCTTCTCTTGATGTACACGAACACAAAATTACAAAAACCTTTTCTTCCTTTTTTTCTTAGGCGAACAACAACGCAAGATTGTAACCATTTAAGGACCGTCTTCAAGATCTTTTAATAAAGGTCTTGGGTAGGTTGTTTTTTCAATTGGTTTTCATGTTGTGTCTTTTTTTTCTCAAGATCGAAAAAAAAGAAAGAGTATAACATATTTGTTATAATTCTGTCTTTATTAGTTTCGTATACTAAAAATAAAGTTGAGCTTCAATAGATCGATGATGGGTTATGTTGTTCATGTTTAAAAAAAATCTATACATAATTGTATAAATGAGAACACAATCTGAGATCTTGTTTGTTATTTTTGTTTGGTTCGAGTGTTGTTGTTTGTTAAGGTTGTGTTGTTGATAATGATGAAAAATGGGAATAGGATAGTTGTATATAGTGATTGTTGTTGAAGAGTTTGTAGTGTAAGCTGTTTGGTTATGTCTTGTTATGTTCTAACCACAAATTCAATTTCTACTCTTTGATTCTTAATCTTATTTTTTCGTCTAGTCCAACACCATTATACTTTGAGAAAATTACCAAAAGGGACTTTTTTCTAAGCATGGTCCGTTTTTTAGACTATTTTCTAGCCACTTTCCCAAAAGAGCCACGCTCAACTGCTCAACTGCTCGACCCCATACGTTTTTCGACACGTGGGAAATCCGGGTACTGTTCAAATAGTACACCAAGTGTCAAATCAAATCTTAAAGAAATCTCTTGTTTTGTTTTCTAGCATAATGTCAACGCTCAACCGGCGGCGCTCAACTGACGGTGCTCAACTGACCCCACCATATTTCACCTAGGAAATTGAAAAAGTAACCCAAAAGATTTCCCAAATCCAATTGAAATGACCAATTTTTTTTTTCTTTTTTATTTTTCTTTAGCCACTTTAACCATTCAATATCTTCAAAAAAAACACACACTCAACACACACAAACACACAGTAACAGTGCATGGATCCCTGTATTCTTCCGTGTTGTTGTTTAGATCATTTCCAGTGATCACACAACACCCTAAACTTTGATCACACAACCGTTTTGTTTTTTAGATCATTTCCAGACGAGATCCGTTGATGTTCGACTCGATTATATGATAATGGCTTCTAGACAAGTAAGTAAAAAGTGCGATTTTCACAGTAACACATACATCTGTTTTATACCCTTTGATTTTTAATCGATTTTTTTTCGATTTGTACAGTAACTTTGATTATATATTTGTTTTAGGGTTTTTACAAAATTTTAGGGTTATTTGATGTTTAGTGTGGTTATTGTTACTATTATTGTTAGAAAACCGACTACGTTAGTATACATGTTAGGGTATGCTTATTTCTGCACAATAACCCTCGTTTTTGTGCTTAACATATATGAAATATATTGATTATCTGAAAAATTGGACACCTGCATACGTGAGATGTTTAGGTTATTAAGATATTGGTCAACAACTCTATTTTTTTATTGGTCATAAGTTTATAACATATGCTAATATGTGTATGCATCTAATGTTTATTTTATATTTTTGTGTATAGGTGTATTCTGCGAAGCTCAGTGCTAGATCAAAGTTGCACTATATCAAAACTATAAGACAAAAGCTGAGTTTCAAGCCTGATCGTCTTGAACTTTTTAAAACCACAGTTTTCGGGAAATGGTTAGACATAAAAACATACGAGATTGATAACCATTTGCTTCATTATTTGCTCCAACATCAACGCTTTGTTGAAAACCCTGATATAAACACTCCATTGTATTTTGATATCTGGGGAAACAACTTAGAGTTTGGTCGTGAAGATATGTGTCTAGTATTAGGTCTTCGCTTTGGTGATGTTTCTTTAGAGCATTTTAAAAAACGGGAATCTGGATTTGGTAAACGTATGCTAAGTTTTCTTAGAGAGAGGCGTAACGAGAGAATCAACAATATAAAAGCTGAACAACTAGTTAGGGTTCTTACTGATCAAGTTGAGTTTAATGAACTTTCAGATGATGATGCTGTTCGCCTTTGTCTGGTTCTGATGTTAGAGAATGTTTTTATCGGCAAACAGGAAAGAAATGTGGTGTCCCCTGAGATATTGGTTTTAGTAGATGACATTTATGCATGGAATGCATTTCCATGGGGCGAGTACATTTGGGTTGAGTTTCACAATAAGATTTGTAATGCTATCTCAAAGGTTAGAGATAGACATTTGACTGAAAAGGCTACTAAGGGCGATGGTTACATTGCAACTTATACATTGAATGGATTTGTGTTCGCTTTGAAGGTGCGTAACTATTGTTTAAATACTAAGAATTTAAATCAGTATTGTAGTAATTTTTTATGCTAATAG